>JAVLVB010000768.1:938546-979991 GCA_032876305.1 Orestias chungarensis | reverse complement strand
AAAAAAAAAAAAAAAAAAAAAAAAGATGTCCCTCATCAGTTTGTTGTGCTGCACCTTAAGATCGATTGATGTCCTCATTAGCCACCAAGAACTGACTGAAATGCCAATGCTAGACTAGTGTTTGTTATTGTGAGAAAGAAACTATTCCAGTGGGGATAAAGCTGGCTGCACTGATGAACAAAGAGAAGGTAGGACACGAGAGGGAAAAAAAATACAGTAAAGAAAGCCGAAAGGAGGAAAATATATACTGCAAACACTACAGGTTTGATTTCAGACTGAAGCAGAGAGCAAAAGAAAGACGAGCTATCTATTACATTTACTGGCGAAATGTATATGCCTGTATCTTTGGTTGTGTGTTGTTTTGCCACACATTAGATGGCGCATGTATTCCCCTGCAGACCAGTCTGACATCTGGATTGCATGAAGGTCTGAGCGCACTGAGAGCATCCAAGTACATGGCAGAAGGTATAGGAGGTAATTTACTTATTAGAGAAGAAAAACTCAATAGCAGAAGCTGTGATTGTAAAGGTAGTTGGAGCTTATCTGAGGGACAATCGGTATCCATACAGGGGAAATAAAAGTAGGCAAGCGGTCGGAGTTTAACACAAAAACATGTACATCATAGCCCACAACATGCATGTAGCTTAAACTAACAATAGCCTATCAGATTGTTTCTTCTCACAGTTTTAAATTTGACTACATGCAAACCTTTAGCATTAAAAATTAAACCATGGATGATAATTGAAGAGTCTGTTTTAACAGTGATTATTCTCTTTAAGTCCCTAATCGGTAATGTCACAAGTATGCACCACTACCCCCTTTTGAAAGTTACAAGAGAATTATATTTTCTGATGGATGAAATTAACATTACTCTTGTATAGACTCAGTTTGCATCACTTATGATAGGACCGCAGCAAGACAGCCAAACCATGTAAGCTTGATGAAGAATGTGTGTTCATTAAAAGTAAAAGCACTTAAATTTAAAAAAAAAATTGCAAAAACATGTTTTTCGTAGTAACACATGTTAATTTTATTTTAATGGGGCTACATTCACAAACAAAACACCTTTGTAGGTTAAACATCAGTGTTAGGTGTGTAGGGTGAGGAAAAAATGCCATATTCTGTTAATTCTGCTATGAACCTTTGCCATGTATTGACTTGTATTTTTAAAAGTTTCACAACACAAGTATACTTTTTTAAGTCAATTAACCCATTCAGTACTTTAATCAGGGGCCTCATTATTGTGTGGCAGACAACAACCTCTCCTCTCTGCTGGGCACACACTGTGGTGGGATGGCATCTCAGTCCTCAGCCGGCTTTTGATTAACTGAGTTGGTTCCTCTGGCATCAGCTACACACCAAATTTGATTTCACCGTCTTGAATAGACTTAAGGTCTGTACTGTTGGTAGGACATTCAATCCTCTCCATTGTCATTGGTTCAAATTAGTCTTAAAAAACAACTTTATAGGAAAATATAATGTTTTGGAGGACAGATTTTGATACTTTTTAAACAAGCTACCATTCACAAAAACAGCTGTTTAATCTGACACTGTCAACAATGGTAACAACGGTAAGAAAACCCATTGGTTTCAGAAATTATCTCTGAAATGTAGTATTTAAACTTGAAATGGGCCACATTTGGAGCATAAAACATAATAGGAAAAATATACACCATGGGCAAAAAATATTAGGCAGCTCTTCATTTTCATAATAACTTATTAATCACCAACTGAAATGTTATAGTTAATCCTACACTTCTTAAATGGTAAAACTCTGGTGATGGCTTTCTTAGTGTCTTTACGTGCAACATTATTGGGCAACTGGTATTGTGGACAATTATTATGTAATTCAGTTACCAGTAGGGCCACGCTTAATTGGATGCCTGTGATGGAGCATTGTCCTGCGTTAAAACTATTGTCTTGTTGAAAGATGAAGATCTTTTTTTACCACTGCACGAACAAACTGTCTTCTGTAAACTGATATTACATTTGGTAGTTAAAAATGAACCCATCTTCAAACTGAAAAGTTCCAACCGGCTCATCTTTTATCTCATCTTAAGGGTTTGACTTTGGGTGGAGCTCTCTGTCAGTACTGATCCAGCCACAGATTCATCCATCTGATAATTCAACAATTCCCTTATTTCATAAACCCGTTAAACCTTTGAAAAATCTGTCCTGAGATATTTCTTGATCTAGTCTAGACTTTTCAATGTATGTTTTGTTAAGTGGTGGTCAGGTTTTACCCTTCCTTACTTCCGCCCTTTCTCTGAGCTCTGAATATCTTGTGCTTCTTGGTACTCCAGTTGCAGTTATAGCATATGCTGTAAGATGATGGTTTCATGCTTTCTTCTTCTCTAATCCTCTTTCTCTAATCCTCCCTTTTTTCTTTTATTTCTTAACACATTTCTTGTTCTGTGATCATGATCCAATATCTTAGCAATTTCAGGATGGTTAAAGTTAAATCTCTCTTCTTCTTTTTTTGTCCATTTTGCTTAAAAGAAAAGAATATGCCTAATAATTATGCTGACCTCTTGAGGGAACATCCTTCCTCGTTACACAGATAACAATCACCTGCTATAATTAAATCCATTTAACATTTCAGTTTATGTAGTTTGGAGGTAGACAATTTTATATAAAAAAGAGGATACTGTCAAAATATTTGCTTGCAAAACAATATATAATGTATATTCTGCCATTATAAAGCTGTTTATAGTGTTCATAAAAAAAAATTCCCCAAGATATACTTCATTAAACATACTGTTAACAATAAAAAAAATTCTAATAATAATAACAAAAGATTTTTTGTTGTTGACGTTTTTAGTTCCTGTTCTTTATGCCACAAAATCCTATGGTAATTCAAAATGCTGCAGTTGTTTGGCCAGGCTACTTCTACCACCGGGTGATGTGCAATCCCAGTCTGAGGGAGAGGTTTGTTTAAAAACACGGCTCTGTTGCCAAAAAGCACAAGCTAGAATGGATAACTGAAATGTTCACATAAAAAGAGAATATAATTTGTTGTTCCTTACCTTGATTAAGCCCAGGTAGAATAATGTTATGCGGTAACCATAACTTCAGGCTTTGGGTCAGTTTCATAATATTCTGGATCAACAAAGCCAGTCACTCTATGCCACTTTCTGTTTAGTCTGCATTGATGAAGTTCTTTTCTTCTATTGTGTGTTACATTATACTGTGGTTCTTGTTGCCAGTGTTGTTGTTTGTATTTTCTTGTTTTACTCGGGGGGGGCATCCAGAGATGAATGACGTCTGCAATTAAGGATGATGTCAACGTTAATGTTGTTATCTGCTTTGGAATCTGATGACGCTTTGCGGCAGATTAGTCATTGTTATTGCAGGCCTGCCGTAAGACAGAAACATTTTTTAAACTTCCTGAAACTCCTTTACAAACAACCTGTGGTTGTTCTGTGGAGGAATACGGGAAATATGAATAGAAAAATATCTGAAAAACATAAAAATCTCTGTTCCTGATATACTGAATCGCTCGAACACTTGCAAAATCTGCATCTCATCTTTAAGTCCCACATGTTTTGTAGGTGATGAAGATAGAAGCAAGCAGGAGTGGGTTTAGCCCATTTGGTCATTATGTTACCCACATGAAAAACATACGTTTTAATTTAGATAAGCTGTAATTAATGTTTATTATTATGTTTTGTTTTATCTCAAGCATATTTACAATTCCGTGACATTCCTACAAAGCATTTTCATTTATGTCAAAGGTAACTTAAGTGAATGCCAAAATCTGTTTGATAAATTATGATTTTTTTTTAAGGGAAAAAAGGATACTTAGGTAGCCTTACCTCAACTTGTTCAGTAATTAGTTAACTGTGAGTAAGCACTGTTTTCTGAAAAGATAAGATCAACTTTACAAACCATGCCTAAGCTTAGTTACTGCCAGGGGTGTAAATTAATTCAAAACAACATTTAGGAACTGACTGACAGCCTAAAGTGGTAAAATGCAGTGTCAATGCGGAGCATGTGATGACATATTAATTTTTTTAGGATGTGAAGTTCCTGCAAATAATAATGAGAAGCATCAGCTACAAACCCAAGAAGAGCGATGAACCTTTCCAGGAGCGTCCAGCTAACCAAAATGATTACGAAGTCATTTAGACAGTCAGAACAACATTGGTAGCACTGCAGGCCTTCCTTCCTGCAGTTAATGTTTAATGAGCTTTTTTGATTTTGTGGCTCATGCTAAGATATCCTCCAATATAGCTGAAAAATATAATAAAATCTGCAATGTCAAAATTCCCCAAATCTTGAAGACAATATTTGCCATGTGGGGAGTGAGTTTTGAGCAACTATTTTTTCTCATCCAGGCTGAGTTGAATAGCTGTTTTACCCTTGATAAATAAAATAATCTATTAAAGAAAACAAAACAAAAAAACCTGCTTTTTTATCTTGTTTGATGATATGAAACATTTGACTTGGCAAAGCAACCAAAACGGAAAAATCGGTAAAGTAGCAAATACTTTTTCAAAGGACTGTACATGTGGCAAGCCTTGCTCTCCACAAAGCCCTCAATTCGTCTTTGCTCCTTGGAGATGTGCTCATTAGTGCAAGTGAGCAAAGATCTGTTGATGTGTTTGTGTGTTTGGCAAGGTAGGGAGGCCTGTTGAATTAGCCAAGAGGGTTTTTGGCACCGTGTGCATTGATTGATGGAGTAAATTGGGTGGGCCAAGGCTCCTCGAAAGTAGGCGGAGTGTGTGTGGTTGACACCTGCCCTCAGCTGTCTCCTTTCTGATCAATCCCTGCATGTTGGGGGCCAGAGAAGGAAAAAAAAAATTTTACTTGCTGATAACAAATTAGCTAGCACGTACAGATACACCTACAGATTAAATTCCACTCCTCTCTGAGTCAGAGTTTGCGTCAAAATAGCTAATTTTTCGGTGTTGATGAAAGCATCTGGGTTAGTGTCACTCCATGAATGAGCCAGATCGCTGAAGACTAACTCCAGAGTTTACGAGGGGGAGCTTTTTGTATGGTCTCTGTCTCTGTGTCAGGGTGACTTTAACGCAGTGATCTGGCTCGCATCTTTCCCTCGTTCAATCCAAAAAGTTTTTATCTTGGTACTTTTTTTTTTCTGTTATGGAACCAGGGAACGTAAAAACCTTTAACAAATGAAGAAACTATTGTGCTTAATTGTGACGTCTCTGGATTCATTTAGTGTTTAGTGCATTACTAAAGCCAGTAATGTTTAAATATCAGCTAACTTTAGAAAAGTGAATACGTATACAGAATGTACATTATTCTTGTGAATCTATGTTTTGCCCCCTAAAGTATCATACAGCGTTCCCTTTCAGTCCTTTTCTGCTTTTATACATCTGAGTGTCCATGTGTCCAGAAAAATGTCCAACTAACCACCACTGTCTGTGTGGCCTCCTTTGTTGTAATGCTGGACTGCTGCTTCACCCCCCCCCCAAAAAAAGAGCCCCTTGGTGTCCCAAAACCACAGAGGCAGCTTGGTGTCTACGTCGCCTTAAACCCAACCTAGTGCTTGTTTTGAAAGATGTTCTGAGGTGAATTTCTGTGGAAAAAATTTTTTGGGACTGAAAAAAGAAGACACCCGGTGAAGCTGCATGCTTCATACTCTAAGAGTTAAAATTATAGGTCCTAATACTAGAAAGATTTTGGGCTACATATGTTTTATTTCTCCCCCTTTCATCAGGTTGTTTAATAAAATCTTATTAATATTTTACAAGGCCGAAAAGGAGAGAAAACAATAACATTTTGAAGCTTTGGTTGGTGGGGATGCTGCGGTTTTTGGACAATTTTCACTTACACAGCATTGTGTGGGACTCCCCCTACTGGACAGAGGCTGAACTTCTTTTACTCTAAAATAAATTGTATAAGTTTTAAAGGACTTCCTAATGTTTGTTAATAAACTTTTATTGTTAAAACGTTTTGCTCTCCAATAAGTCCTTCATAGGTTCCCAATACTAACAATGTTATTATCATTTTAAACTTTTATTGTTAAAACGTTTTACTTTCCAATAAGTCCTTCATAGGTTCCCAATGCTAACAATGTTATTATCATTTTAAATTATTAACATGTGTTTTAAGGCTAAACTATTACCAAAGTAATTGATATCTGTTAAATACCAGAATAATGTGAGTTTTAATGGCATTTTTTGTGGATCGTTTCTCTTGCTTTTGTAGATCCAGAAGCATCCATTTATTATTATTAATATTCTTATTATTGTATTTGTTATAATGACGTTATACAAAGGGTTTGGGTCAAACTTATTGGGTACCTGACAAGCTTTTTATACAATTTTATATAATTTTTATACAATTTATTTAGATCCTCCAGGAGGATCTAAATAAAATCAGGCATGTTTCAGTTTTATATCTGCTCTAGAAATGTTCTACCGGTTTCCACTTCAAAATATTGACGATGTTGCAAGCAGCTTGCAACTAAATGTGCTGTGTACTTTATGAAATTGCTCTTATAGAAGGCACATTTGTGCCGAAGATTTGGCTTTCTGGTTCCTGTTTTAATACATCCTCATAATGTTTATTCCTCATGATCCCATTGCTTTTGAGAAATACGGCAGTCTCTCTTTCACAAAAATACAACAAAAAACTGATGCTGCACCCTCATGTACTTCAGCGATGGGATGGTGTTTCTCATTCCTGCATGGTTCCTTCTTTTGACTATAAACCAAACCTATTTCAGTTTGGCCAGTATCAATATGTTAGTTTTATCAGCCAAAGTAAATGTCTTAAAAGCCACTGTCCCTCGGTAATTTACTGTTTTAAATTATTTTAGATTGCTGTTTTACATACATTTACGTCTGTCCAATTGCATTAATAATAAGCTGGTGTTGTTAAGCAATTCAATTACTTACATGTTACGTAAATCGTGCTGCTGCTCTCTTGTCTATGTTTAGTGGCGACAGATTTTCTTCCCAATAACCAATGTTACAGACACTCATTGTTGACAAGGAAACGGCTGAAATGCAGTAAAAACACATCACCCGAGACGTGCTGATTAGACACATGCAGCCAAAGTCTCCAGTCAACCTTTCCTTCTCAAATGTTTTGATGTGACTTCAATTTTTCCAATAAATTAAATAACCACTAATCCCCATAAAGAGCCATTAACATAAATCCAATCAAACAATATTTTTTTATGTTATTAATGAAATTCCCATATGAACAAAAGAGGTTAAATTATATTTTTTACTTACAATGAATATGAATTTTACTTTAAAGTTGGATCAAAAGTCCTGTTTTACAATGATTCACTACATAATACAGTAAACTACAAAAAATGAAAAAAACATGACTTCGTTCACAATCTTCCATCTCTTTCAAAGAAAAACAACAGTGACGTTAGTTTCAAAAATAAAGATCTAGGAAAGTACATTTTTGTGTAAAGGTCTCTGCAAATAGTTTTTTTTTTCTTAATCATTGTTTTTTGCAAAAGGAAAGACACCAACTTTTTTAGCCAAGCAACAGTCAGCTCTCCTGCTGGATGAGGTTTGGTTGAGTAAGCGACAATTAGTCTGAGTGTTTTCTGCTCCTTGATGAGTGGCTGATAAGATGGTAGGGGTCAAATCTGAGTGGTCATCTCTTCTGCACTCTCAGAGCACACTATAAATCACATGAGCATGTCTGGGCGCTGTCAGGTCTGCCTGCTGCCCACCAGGGTTAAACCAACAGAGGCATGAATAGGAGAGGGTGGGAGGCGGGGTGTGGGGTCTGATTGGTCTTCTTCAGCGACTCAACAGTGTGGATGAACCTTTTGCCATGCACAGATATTATGCATTACTAATACTGACCGTGATCGTTAAAGTTTGCCTGCTTTGACGTCTTTTGTTGTCGTTTCTACTTTTGTTTGTTTGTTTGTTTAAAAATGACATATATAAACACTCATATTGGTGACCTTTTTCCCAAGCAGTGACTTATTCTCTCCCCCCAGCTGTTCCCCTGTCTTTCCTTTCCTCCTAGTCATGCTATTCTGCCTTTAAGAGCCAAGTGGAGTCTGGAGCAGAGACAGCCTCTACCCAGTGCTAAAGATAGAGCTCTTTAGAGCCATCATCTGTCATTCTGTGACACTTTTGTAATCAGGCCTAAAAGATCTTTACTTAAATCCCGGCCCTGACAAGGGGTTCGAAAAGTCCTGGACAGCTGCCAACCTGCGGGAGGCGTGCGAGTAAACCCACAGTAACCCTCGCACTCCATCTACTGTCAGAGCGAGTGGAACAAATTTATACATTGCCGCTGAGAGCTGATGAACTGCGTGATTAATCAGCTTTAAGCTGGAGTTCGCTGGTGCCACCAAGGTGAGTCTAACCCTGTGGATTTCAACAAGCTGAAATCAAAGGCCCCATCATGCATTCAGCTATTGCACTTTTTTCAAATTTAATTGTTTCATTTCATGAAAAAAAAAGATCTTAAATGTACGAAGCAGTTTGTAGTGTTGATTAAATTGATTATGGGAAATAAGCTATTCAAGCCAGCCTTCCTCTGTGTGAAAAAGATAAACGAACTGAGGAACCGAGTCGCTTACATTGCTGTAAAGGAAATTAGGCCTACTGGTCTTTGTATTATACTTATATTTATATCTGTTGGAGAGTTTTACAAACTGGCTTTTTTAGATCAGTCATTTAACGATGAACTTTCAATAAGTAACAACAAGTTTTCCAAGTCCCTAGTGCCAGACTAGCGCCAGATAACAAACACCATCACTCCCACGATATATTTAACTATGTTTCTGAGTCTTTTATTGTTTAAAAACGTTCACTTGTGTCTCATTAAACCACAAATCACTAAATGAGAATCATTATAATCTAAGAATAACCTTTTATGCATCTTTTGATCAGCTGTGGTTTTGGACAATGAACTTGATTTTTGTAGTTTCTATTTCTTTGTTGAATCATCTTCATCAGGGCTTTAGCTGCATTTTGGAATCACTCCGGTAGAAAGATGTTTGAAAGCATCAGTAACTCCTTCTACATTAATAGATGTTAATCAGCATTTTTCTGTTTTTGAATGTCTTTACAGTTGGGCATCATTTGTTGCTTTTTGAGTTTTTTTAGCCAATTTCTTGTTGTCAGACAGACTCAATTTAGGTTGTTTGACTGTAGGTTTAAGAGTTTTCAGGCAGGGGTTTGGCTATTGAGTTTGAAAAAATTGTAATCGTTATTTGACGATGCTTATGAAGGTTTTAAAGTACATCAATGAGAAGATGCTGGAGATTTTACTCCTTGAAATCCTTAAACTGTTCAGCAATCGGGACAGGAAGCCATCCTGGCCACTTCACTGATGACGATTATCTGCTGCTGGGATAAATACCTCAAGATGATTAAAATAGTCGGCATTCAAGACTATTCTTGTGGTCCATTACAAAACGCACTGACGCACATTCTCATCGTGTGTGTTTGCTTTCCTTAAATGAGTCGCCGTCTTCTATGTGTGGGTGGAAAGGTAGAGGGAGAAAGAAAGAAATAGGGAGCCGTAGTGAGAGAGGTGGAGTTTTACAGGATGTTATCGACATCCTGTCTGTGTGACTTGTTGCTAAAGCTCATGTAGACAGCGAGCTGCTGGCTCTGCCGATGCCTCTAAAACTACAAGAAGGCCAAACACTTGAACTTGTGTTCGTCATGGGGCTCCCACGCACAGTGAGCTGCAGCACTATACAACGGTGTCATATAAACACTTGAAACGTTGACATTAAAGGTGATCAACCGAAAATTCCTAATTGGCTCCCAAAGTTTTGCAAGACCAGATTTTTTTAAGACACATTTTCCCATAAAAACATGCCCTTTCACATTTTTTAACAATTTGAACATCGTGTATGAGCAGTCATTCTTAGGAACACTGTAAGAATGGTAGTCAGTATTGTGAACAAGCTGAAAGTTTTTCTTGAAGCCCAGGGTTAATGTTTAGAGATCCCTTTTGCTGTCAGTATTCCTTTGCATTTCCTCTTGCTCCACCATGAGGTTGAAGTTAGAGTAGCTCAGTGTTGCATGATCTATTTAAAAGATTGAACTTTGAAACTGATGCCACCTAGTCCTCTACTCCTCTAATCCAAACCAATTACACAGTCATTTGCAAAATATTCTTACTGTTTGAACTTTTTTATGTTGTGTCATATTACAGCCATCTTTAATGCATTTTATATTGTTCTTTTTTTCTTTTTTTTAAACAGCATGTGTAAAGATTCAATTTTTTAAACCTTTACACAGATTTAAATTTTTTGGGAGTATCACTGTAACACAAGACTACTCAACAACCCACTCAATCCACTTAAATTTAGCTCATGATTCCCTGCATGTTTAGATTTCATCGTCCTGCTGGAAGGTAATTTCAAGTCTTTTCTACTCTCTAATAGGTTTTTTTTTTTATAAATGTTTTCTTTCACCCATCAAGAAGTATACCTGCATCTGTCCATCAAGGAAAAGTGAGAGCTGTTTTCACGCTGGGTTTGAGAGGGAAAGATGAGGGTCACAGTTAGAGCAGATCTGGAGCTCAGTACGGCTAATGCTTAACCTGTGCTACCGAACCTTTAACTTAAATGCAACCCCTTCCACCTCTGTTCACTTTTGTTGTTGTTGTTGTCTAAAAGAGTTCAAATTATACAGAGCTGGAGAAAGCCTTAAACTTTGGTGAACTTGTTTTGGAGGCCTGTTTTAAAGTCGTATGACAGCAGAATTCCCCCGTTTGCCGATATCTCCAGCTGGCATTGGTTGTACCTAAGCTCATTGTCTCAAACTGCTCTTCTATTACAGAAAATTGTGTTTAGTATGACATCCCAGTCTGAATCTCTGCAACTCATCTGTAAAGGGGTGAGATCCCAATTAGAGAGTAGGAAGTGAGTCGGCCTACCTACGTAATAGCTGCCTTCACATTTTACAGCCACAGTGAGAACCAAATATCCCAGAAAGAGGACGTTTTATCGTAATTGTAGATATGTTTTCACAAGTACACTGCATAAATAAGGAAGAGTTAAAGTCTCGTTTCAGATAATATAGGTTTGATTCGCAGCTGTTGCCACCTCAGAGCGATGACTTTGAACTTGTGTGAGGTTAATCAAGAGTGTGTGTAATCGTGTTTGCACCTCTCATGCATGTGTGTGTGGTCCTGCTGAGATGATGGATGTGTAGAGAGAGGAGTGTGAGGCAGGGGGCTGTAAACAGTGAGACGTGCATGTAGGAGGTCCGGGAGCAAACTAAACCCAGATCTGTCAGGTTTCCAGACAGAGATATGCAAAGATCTCATCCTTTAGTCTACGCACAACTTTATAACCTTCCCACCTACAGCGGAGCTTAACGACCAGCAGCCTGATAGGGGATCGGTTTATTGCAGGGCTCAAGTTATCTTCAGTCTCCAGGACAACTGTATCACAAAAAGAAGGGAACAAACAACTAGATTTATTTTTATTTTGTTGGTATCCTTTGGGACTTATGAAAGGTAGAATAGTTTGTTATAATCAGGTTTTTTGTTGTTGTTTTTTTTAAATAAAGAAAAAAAACGTTGACTTGAATTGTTTTTAAACTTATAGGATATTACCTGACATCTTGGTAACCAAGAGCAATTTTAATTAAAACATATGTATAACAACATGTATACATTTTATTTGGTCAGGTTTAAATCAACAGTTTTCTGCTCATAAAATACCATGGCCTAACTGCTAAAACAATCATAAGTATTTAATTTTAACCTTCAATACATGTAGTTTTAAGAATATTTCACACAGTATAAACTAAGTAAATTACTAAATGAGTTTTTACTAATTATGTTTCACAGCAGCAATGAAGATAACATCCAGCATTTTCCTAGATAACATTGTATTCATTAATTAGTCTCCTTCATCACAACAGATGATTTATAATAAAATAAATAATTTTAATAAAATAAACGTTTCAATTCCACCATCTATTTTTTTGATTAAATTCTGATAAGATTATATGTTAACTTTTAACAGTCACAGTGAAGATTGCTTTTAAACCATGAGTGTTAAGAGGTTTCTTAACTTGTACAAATTGGAGTTTTTATAATATCATTATCAGCAGCAACAGTAGAAAACTTGTTCTGAAACCTTCGCAATTTCCCATTTTTGGTTTCTTGTGTGCCTCCATTTTTAATATTTTATTGTTTTTTTGTTGTCATTTAAATTTTATTCCTTGCGTCAGTTTAGTTCTTATCAATGTTTGTGCTTTGATCTTGTTCATTTACAGCAGTGTTTTGTTTCTGTTTCTGGTCCTCCTGATTTCCTCTCCCCTCCATTCCCCCTTGATTATCAACCTTTTTGCTTCCCTTCCTTCGTGTTTCTTACCGTTTGCCTTCTGCCTGCTCATTCCCCAGCTGCTTTCACTCTCCTCTGATTAGTTCCTTTGGTTTCTCAGAAACCATCCACTTTTCCTCTTTGTGTAAATAAGCTCTCCAGTTTCTCTCTTCTCCACTGGCTCCTTCTGTTTGCTTTTCTTCATTTTCTGTCCATTTACGCAGGTTTCTTCCTGGTTTCTTCCTGCTATCAACTGCTTGTTATTTCAAATGAATAATTACCTTATTATTTTCTGCGCTCGGCTTTTTTATTAACAAGCATTATGATAATATGCCATTCTCTTCCATACAGAAAGCTCAAGGAATGAGAATAACAGCTGATTGCACAAGCCTCTTCATTTAAATACTATTTTAAATTTATATTTATTTACAACAAACTGTTTTGTGGTTTAAGGTCATCTATATAAAAAATATTTTGTGCCCTGCAAATTCCAAAATTTTAAAATGATCTGTATTAATAGATATTTAGAACTTTGATGCTTGTTTTTGAAGTTTTTTCCTGCTTTTTTGTCCAATATCTGAATATTCGATTTAAAATAGTTTTTTGTGGTTTTAACTCTCCAGTAAATCTCTCAGTCAAGAAATAGCTCCCAATATAACATGGCAAATATCAGATTTGAATTTGGATTTAGGCTAATAAATGAGTAAAAAGACAGCCAAAGAGAAAAGTCAAGCCCTAATACAGGTGTAGTAGTGAGGAAAATTATAAATTACACACTGATGGTGGCAATCTACTACGTTGTGACGGTGAAGACAGATTATGCAGGGCGTCAAACATATTTACAGCATGTAGAAAGTAAAGAACTATTCAAGGATCATGTAATTGAAATATTTCATTTTAAAAATATTCAAAGTAGATATTTCAATGGGAGAATTATTACAATTGACACACACCTATCAATACAAAGATTTTAGCTGATAAATAAGCTTCATAGGCTATTTTAATTTGATGAGAAAATTTTATCTGATGTAATAAGTATGTTGAGACCTCTATCAGCTAGTGTGGCCTTGCTAGAAAGAGACGTAGATTAGATCTTTATTGGGACAGCTGCCCCTCTTCAAAACTGTACAATACTAAGAACTAATGCAAAATATGATGAGATGCGGTTGTCCTGTTTATAGTCAAGCTATAGATTCTCAATCAGATGTCAGTCCACCGAGCAACCTAACAGAATAACTATTTCGACATGGACTTGATAGTGTGCTTTGTTGGGTTTCTCAACAGATATTCTATTTCAGACTTTTTTGGTAGAGTGAGCAAGATTCAATCATTTATATAAATTGTGTCCAGGTCATGAAATGGCAAAGCCGCTCCAGACCATCACATTACCTTATTTGATTTTTTTTATATCAATTGCAATTGAACCTTCCAAAATCTTCTACTTTTGTCTCCTCATACTACACAAAATTTTCCCTAACATCTTTAGGATCAAGAGTATTTTTTTGTGAGACACTTTGTGTTGTTTCTATCATCAGTGGCTTTGACTTTCCCCTCTTCAATTCTCTGGATGCCATATTTTTTTAGACTCATGCTGTTAAATCATAAACACTGACCTTAATAGGTGGTTACACATGGTTGATTTCTGTTTCAACACGGGGAGGAGGAGGTAGATTTGTGTAATCCCAGGTTGGTTTGAAAAACGTCTCACTTCACATATGAAACCATCTTTTGAAAGCTTTTAATTTACTCTGGTTATATTTGTCTGAAATGGAATTTTCTATGGTGATATGAAACATTTACAGATGAGAAGACAGCAAAACCATAAAAAATCTTTAAGAAGAGGCATTAATTATTTTACAGCAAGCTATGTAAACACGTTTGTGCTCTCACTTTATGATCAGAAAGTATGATAAAAATGTATTAACTAATAAAGTGTGGAATTACATTGAAGTGTTTTCAACTTCCACACTTTCAGCAATGTTTTTGTTTTCTCAAACAAAAGATCCAGCCTAAATTTCACTCATTTTTTTTTTTACTATGAACTGTATTCATCGTTTTGTTTTTTCTTTCCTTGCAATACAAAAAAAGTTCAACAAATCACTTTCCACATGAGGCACAGCTAAGAAAAAAACCCTCTCTCATGGAAACATGCTTGTTCAGACCACAAAAGGTAGTCTCACATCCCCATAATTAGAAGGAACTCTTCATGTCATGCCAAAAATAATACTAACAAAAAACAACTGCAACAATTTTCCCACACAGATGTGACAGGGACACGTGGTTCATCCGTTAGTTCAACTTTACTGTGCACAGAGAGCAAACAATGGCCTTAAATACCTTAACAGGTCATTTCTAGACTCAGACCATGTTGTCACCATCTGCAAAATATTCATTCAGCTTCATTCAGTAGTTTAGTATCAATGAGGAAAATATTCTGGATGGAATAATTATGGAAAGTCAAAAAAATCTGTACACAAATATACCGACTCATGCATCTGTCTATTGTCTGTTCGTTCAGTCATTTAACAGTCATTTAACCTGCAAACGTTTTTTTCACTGATTTAATCTAAACGTTGTGAAACCTCAACTGTTTCATATATACACTTTTGAAACAACGTTACTTCTGACTTTTCTCTTATCAGTTGTGGTTTTATGGGATGACTGGTTTGTAGATAAGATCAGACCTCAGAATCTTCCAGAAGACCGCAAACTAAGTTTCCTTCCCTATGATTTTTTTATGTTCGCAGGAGGATCAGTTTGATCCAAAGCAGAATCTGTCGAAATATAAACAAATACACCAAGAGAGATTAAATTAGGATGAATGCAATTAGCTTTAACTGTTGGGGGAAAAAAAGATATGGCTTTATACAAAAGGACCTTTAGACCTTTTGTTTCTTCTAACAGTAAAGTGAGGCTGATTTTAAATTCATTCAATATGGTTAATACTGAGATATATCTGCCTGCAGATGCCGAGCTAAAGCAGAAGATAAGGGTCAATTTGCCATATTGCAAATGCTACTCCTGCAAAAAATTTATTCTATCTAGTATTTATTTATTTACAAGCAGCAGGAAGCCTTAAAGTCAAAAATAGTTTTCCAAACCTTTTTTGAAGGAAAACTGAATAAACTGAATGGATAAAATACGGATCCAAACTTCACTTCCCCTCCCAGACATGGGAATGCTTTTTTTCTTCCCATAATAGTTAAACCTTTGACAGTAATGCCAGAAACAAATTTTATATAAAATACATTTGTAGATTTCACTTATTCATAGTTTGTATTACTGCTGGAAATATTGTACAAGTCCAAATTTTAAAAGAAAGACATTGTTATTTTTTGTTTTCCCACTAGATGACAGTATAGAGTTGATCACCTTGTTCCAATTGACATACACTACTCACAAAAAGTTAGGGATATTTGGCTGTCGGGTTAAATTTCAGGATAAGCCCAAAATGCATTCAAACCTTAACAGGTGAACTTAATGTGACCTTCTCTAAGCTTTTGAATGCACCTGTCCAACTGTTAAATGTTTCAGTACTTTTTGCACATGTTGCCGTTCTCTAACGAGGAGCCTAACGGCAAAAGTCACAACAGGTGTTTGAACCTCGAATCGACCAATAAATGTCCTGGTTCAATTACAGCTGGTGTTTAAACAGTCGTCCTCATCAGGCTGTTCACATTGTGACATCATGAGACCAAGACGACACCTAATAATGGATCAACAGTACCTGGCCATTGCAATGCTTCAAACAGGAGGTTCTCAGACGGACTTGGCCACTGAGCTCAGAGTGTCACAGAGTGTCATCAGCAGGTTGCAACAGAGAGACTGGAAAAGTTACAGAAAGGCGTAGAAGTGGACGTCCTTTGGCCACATCCCATGCTGATGACCGCTACATTGTGAACAATGCCCTGAGAAACCGGATGATGAATGCCACTCAACTCCAGGCACGTTTAAAGGAAGTGTCACGTCAGACCATTCAAAACCGTTCAAATCAGCGTGGTCTGCGTGCTAGACAACCTGCAAGGGTACCTGACCACACCAGCAGGCACAGGCGTCATCGTCTTGCATAGGGCAAGGTGCATTTACGCTGGACGAGGGACGAGTGGTCCTCAGTGCTTTTCTCTGATGAAAGTCAATTCATGTGGAGCAGAAATGATGGCCGCCAACGATGTTGGAGACGTCAAGGAGAGCGCTATGCATCAGCCACTGTTGTCACCAGACGAGTTTTTGGTGGTGGTGGTGTCACAGTGTGGGCAGGTATGTCCAGTCTGTATATAACTGCCCTACACTTTGTTAATGGTACAGTGACAAGCCCATACTACCTGAATAACAATATAATCCAGTGATTGTGCCCCTACATGAACAACACAGGCCTAATTTCATCTTCATGGACGACAATGCTCCAGCTCATCGGGGTCACATCATCAGGGAACGGTTGTTGGAGACTGGTGTACCTCAAATGGAGTGGCCTGCACTTTCTCCAGACCTGAATCCCATTTAAAACCTGTTGGATCAACTGAGTCGCCGTCTAGAGGCTTGAAACTCTCCACCCCAAAGCCTCAATGACCCGAGGGCTGCCCTTCAAGAAGAGTGGGTTGCCCTGCCTCAGCAGACAATAAGTCAACTTGTGAACAGCATGAGACGTCGTTGTCAAGCTGTATTTGATGCTCAAGGGCACATGACGAGTTATTGAGACGTTGACATTTTTTGTTGCGATGTACACAACATTGTTGTTAACTTCTTGTTTCAACAAATTGTTTGAGATGAGGAAATCACAGTATCCTTCTACTTAAATGTCCTACTTTCATGATATGATATCACTGTAGCGGGAACTTTTAATTTTTTCCACAAATTTCACCCGAAAGCCAAATATCCCTAACTTTTTGTAAGTACTGTATATATTAAATTCACTTAAAAAAAATGCTTTTGGAAATAAAACTAAACAAAGATTAAAAAAATACCTCACAGATAGATCTTTTTTTATGGATTTCATATTTCCTCTTTGTTAGACGTTTCAGCATCCCCTTGTCATGCTTTTTTGCCCTCTTATGACACCAGCACTTTTTCCAACCCCTAAGTTACATAAGTAGGATTTCCCCTAGTCTCTTGATGTACACAGCAAACTACGTGAAGCATTTTGTTCAACCAGCCATATCAGTTTTGCATCACTGCTTTTATGGACTACTCTTCTTCAACTAGACCCAGCATGGCACAAAAGCATGCAAATTTAGAGATAAAAATATACTGCAGCATTTCGTTTGGGTTTTTGTGAAATTGTTTTTTTTCCTCCCAGCAAATGTGGGATATATGTTTCAACCAAATTAATTTTAATACACTTCTATGGAGGGTTTTTTTCTCAGACAAAATGCACATGAACAGACTCAGATCTGCATATTTTTACAAATGCAGGTCTGAATAGTTCCTGCTCAGAAGGTGGTGGTATTAGCAGGTAATTCCATCATGATCATGTAATGGTCATTTTGGGAGTCTGGTATTTGGAAGGAGGAAGTTCGCGTCGTGACTGTAGTTTCTGCTAAGGTCTGTGGTCGACAGCTCCTTCAGCTGCACTGGGACCAATTTATAGAAACTTAAAATTCCACCAACACCTGCGGCCACAGCCATGGTCGCCAAGCTAAGAAATACTTTGTGTATTCAACCTGATCTATTCACATAATCCTTATACTTAGAAACAGGTTATTTTTTGTCAGCCACAAGGATTCTGTTCCTCTATGAACGTGTAATCTTTAGGAAAACATGTAAATGACTTAAAATTGTTTTAATGAATGTAAATGACTTAAAATTGTTTTAATAGACATGCAAGAAAAAGTAAAATTCAAGAAACATAAAGAGTTTTTTTAATCAAACCAAACAAAAACATACATTTTGTGGAACTGGAACTCAGAAATGTCAGTGGTTAAAACAATCTTGTTTTGATATTAAACTATCACACTTCCTCAATCTTTTATTTATTTATTTACTTATTAATGTTTTGTTTATTTACTTATATTTAGCTAAATAAGTAGAATAGCAACAAAATAAATAAACCCAGATTAACTGTACAGATTAATTGTACAAAGACAACGAATGAGGTGGGTCACTGTTCTAAAAATTAAAGCATTAATACTATATAGGAAGAAAATTATTGTTTGCTGTTTTTAACAGGCTCAGTTCTGTTGTAAAAGTCACTTTGTTTGCTTTTTAAATTCCTCTGAATTCTGCCACCTCCTCAGTTAGGTGGAGAGGGATGAAGTGGAAAAATGCCCCCAAGTCTAATAAATAAAATGTAGAAATTACGCTTTGGAAATTAATTGGACGAATGCCACCTCCAGGCCAGAAGGAGGGGGTTATCTGACATGTCATCAGGGTGAGAGTCATCAGCATTTAATGAGCTTCATCGAGAGCGTGGGTTTAAATTAGAGCAAATTATCGAAAAAAGATTCATTTAAAAAAATAATACAAATGTAAACATGTTGTGTTGACTGCATTGCTACTTTTATTTTTTTAGTAACAGAGTACAGAGGAGCTGCATTCAAAAAAAATAATAATAAAATGATTCAAAGAAATGAACCCTCAGTTTAAATCTCGTAATCAAACAAGACATTTTCACTTTCAAATCAACACAGGTTGATCTCAGATCCCGAACACTGTTTAGTTCTTGAAAGAAGAAGTAAAGGGACACTGCGGTATACAAACCCCCATCACAACTGTTTTGAAGCATAGTGCATCCAATTTTGTCATTTTCAGCATTTATTTTATGTCATTTTTTTCCTGCTTGTCATTTTAATGGTTTGCAAAGTTCAGCATTTTTTTATCTTCTATATCCAACTGGATCCCAATTTAATCCAAAGCACTTTTGGAATCAATGATTCACTATTTTAAATGTAACATTTGCCTCCTGTGTTTTTGCACACAGTCGGAAAAAGAACTATCAACATTCCTTTATCTAAGAAAAAAAGAAATAAAAAACAGGTTTTTGTGCCAGGTATCTTTCATTTACCTCTAAATAATCACCTATTTGGCCACCCACATCCTGTCAGTTTGCATACACAAACATACACAAACGCTCACACACGAACACTGAGCACTGAGGTGTGAGCTCTAACGTTCCCCTGCCTCGGCTCCCTAGAGACTTTTACCCCACGCCTGTTCTTCCCCTCCACCACGTCCAGCATCTTCCTCGGCTCATAAGTTTTGTTTTTCTCAAACATGAAACGGAACTACTCGTCTTACACTGAATTACTCACAAAATGGATTGAAGTTTCATAATTTTCAGTCATTCTTACTGTTTAAGTCTATTGCGTTGGTCTTTCTAATCACAAGTCAGAAATACAAATGATTAGAAATCCCACAGGTGGATTGTCTGGTGTTCAGTTTCAATCTGATAAGCGAGATGCTTTTAAGGAGATCATTTTGAGGGTTAAACTGTGCTCCAGCTGTTCCTCTTTTTTGGGGCAGAAGTTGTGCGCTGGATCTTCCTTTCGGGCTCCTTCCTGTGTTTCCTGTCCACAAACAACTCAGGCGGTCAAGGATCACTGTTGTCAAAGAGTGCAGCAACAAGAGACTGACGCAATCTTCAGTTGTCCCTTCACCCGCTGATTCAGATTTGATCGACCCTGTATGATGTCTCCTACATTTGCTAATGCACAAACATGGTGATAATCATAAAATTTGCTATCAAAAACACCCAAGTCACCGAAAGGAAACTTTAAGACAAAAGCAGTCAAACTTACCATTTAGACCTTTAGGTGAAACCAATTATATCTGATTCGAATATAGTTTGTCACCTGCTAAACAAAACATGGGGAAAACTTTTTTTTATTTCTTTTGCCATCATTTTATTTATTATCTCCAAAGAGGTGTTTTTTTTTTGTTTGTTTTTTGTCATGTTCTGGTAATCAATCTATTAAAAACAAAACATAAAAGAGCACATGGTTCAGTATGCATGCAATTTCCAAAGACCAGACCCAACAAAGTTTTCTGCAGAACTATTGCATCACCAACTTCAGAAAGAACTGATTACCTGGCAAAATTAGAAGAATTTCAATTTTATCAAGTTCACCAACCATCCATGGCTCTTCAGTGGAATTTATGTAGCAGAAGTTTTCAAAGCTCGGCCTCGAGGTCCAGTGTCTCAAAACCTTTAGATTTGTCCCAGCTCATACACACCTGAATCACCTCCTTACACTGATCTAATCCTTTCATGTTGAAACATGTAAAGTTGCAGAACATCGAACCTCGAGGACTGGGTTTGAAGACCTCCTGCTGTACAGTAACCACAATTCTAGTCAGCACCATATAAAAGAAGTAAGAAGGAAATCCAAAAGCCCAGCAGTCAGAAAGAGAGAAGCTTTTAGTGTGAGCTAAAGTAGCATAGACCCAGACTGCATGTGACGCCACTGTGCAGGTTAATCGTTTTTAAAATTGATACAAGCAAAACTGGCAAAGTGCATGGAAACAACATCGGATAAAATAGTTTAAACAGGATCATGAGCAGATATGCAACAGTAATCCTGTGAAGACGTTTAGTATCATTGTTGACGTCTGTGGCAGCTTCTGGTAAAACTCAAATGAACCACATTAAGTTGAACCACATCTTACTCAGGTACAACTGATATGCTTCATAACCTGATTTGGGGAGCACATTCTTGTGCATCTAATAATGTTTTAGACCCACATACTCTGACTTTTCCCCCTACATCATTACCTAGAGCTCTTTTAATTTGGCAGAGTACATTTGATGGTAAAATGAATCACACCACTGCGTAATATTCCTAAATGTTTATACATTTGTCAGCAGAGTCCTGGTTCCATCTGCTAAATGTAAAACAAGTTTTTAACACTTATCCTGTAACCAAGTATCATTCTATAAACGTTATATATTTTTTTTTATACCCTGATTACAAAAGGCCAAGTTAATTTATTAATATTCCTGCTGCACTTAAACAGTCTTTCCTGTGCATTTTGCAGCTGTTTGTCCATAGTTAACCCAGACAAAGTCGTGAAGGAGTGCAAGGCAAAAATGACCTTCTAGTTTGATAGACATGAATTGATACTAGCTAGAGGATATGATCCTTGGTCAGTGGTCTCAGTACCTTGGTATGAGTGTGTATGTACACATGTGTGGTTATGTGGCCCAGGATGTGGTATTTGTGTCCCACCTGCCTCTCCAGTGTCAGCGTCCTCGGCAATTCTCCCAGTTCCTCTCTGAACACCTATTCTGATCTCGGCCGCAGATTCTCAACCAAAGCTCTCCCCAGAGACACCACCAACGCCTTCAGCACCTCAGCTTGCATAACAACCTGCTCAGGGTAAATCACAATTTCCCACACTCACGTTCTGTACATTTGAAGCCAGTCTTCCCTGGTTTTACATAAATGGGGCTTTGGATTACTTGTACTTGATTAATGGTATTAAATCCAATTATCTACTCAGAATTTTTATTTAGAGGCAACTTTGCAAAATTTCAGAAAGGTCAGTGCTGAGCCTGCAGTCACACACTGAGACAAACTGAGGGGTCAGCAATAAAATAAAAAATCCTGAAACATCAAAACAAAAAGAGGTAAAAAAGTATTTCCTTTTCATTGAATAAAGAAAAAAGAGCCTCTAAATCACAGCTATTCTGCTTTTGTGTGGCTTCCATGAAACGCTGCGTTTCTGAAAAATCAGAAGTGCTTCCTTTAAGCCATCTCTGCAAAAACACAGGAGGCTGAAATGCTGGAGAAGAGTTGCGCATGATGGCAACATTAGTTCTGTTTGTTGTGGGACGCCTCAGACGCCACAGAGCTATGTTGCAATACAAAGACACCCAGATTGCAGACAAATGTGAGCAAAAAAATGTACATAAGCATTAGTTAAGTGCCTTCCCTTTCTGTGGTGTGAGAAAAATCGAGTCATTTATTTAATAATATTTACAAGTACAAGTATTGTAATATTTACAATCAGTTTTATTCTAAGCGAAAGTGAAGAGGAATTTCCGAGAAATGAGTGTTAGAAGTGGATGTATAACAATGGAGAAACTTATTCCATTTTCCACTTCTTCAGATAATCCTGTTTCTATTTTTACTTTTGTTTGAAATTAATATGAAAGCACTGCACCTCATAAACATTTTTCTAAAGTAAAATCAAAATATCTCATAGACATCATCAATTCACTGTAGATTTCTATGTTAAAGGTACGTTTATCATTGTGACTGAGAATTTAAAGCTTTACAGGTTTGAAAGAAAAGTCTCTTTTTTTTAACAAAAAAAATTAAAAGTTCTCTTTTTTTTGTATAAGTATATACTCAAACCTCATCATGCATTCCACGTAAAGACATTGACTCAGGCTGTCAGGACAGGACAATATCTCCTAAGGTAGACTGCCATGCAGTGGTGGCACCAGGCCCTATGACCAGCGTGGAGGATACAGTAGTTGAGACAGATGAAGCATAGATTCAAATTAGCAATCAACTTAACAATGATATTTGGTAAAAAGTTGTTGTGCTTTGTTTTTTAATTTTAGAGCAATGACTGCTTTCTGTGCATTCTTGGTTTATTACTATGAGTTATTTTTTTGTACAAAGTTTAGACAAAGTTTATTTACATTTCCTGTTTTTGACCTCAAAGATGATCAGACATATATATTCTACTACATTTTTCTGTATTTTAGAAACCAATTTTTAGAAATGAGGCATACCGTGTTTTCTTAATAAAAAATTTAAAAAAACTATTAAATCGAGCTTATGTGATTTAATGTAAAAAAACAGAAAATTCAGTAGAGATTAAATAAAAAAGCTGAGCAAAAAAAATAAATAAAACGTAATTGCAACACTTCTAAACAATGACATGAGTGATTAGTCAAAACAGTTGGAAACAATAGTTTCAAGTCCCTAACATCTGAGTTGTTCTAAAGTTAATTCCATGTGTGTTTAAAAGCCCAGTTCTACCCAGAATGAGCTACTGGTACAGTTTGTAAAGAAACAGAAATATTTGGGCCTTATTTACCGTAAATGACATGAAGTGCTTTTTAGTTTTGTAAAATATTTTTAATTAATCCTCCATTTACAATGACGATTGAAAAAGCTGAAGACCAAACCAGTGCTTAACGTTTAAGGCTACCCATAAACTTGTGTTAAAGAATGTACTGGAAATGACAGCTACATGTAAACACACTGTGTTGCTGTCGGCGGCAGACAGAATCAGCTTTCTGTGACAGTTTTTGAACTTCCTGTTCTGCGGAATTTAGACAGTACAGCCTCATTATAATGATACAAACACACACACACACACACACACACACACAGTGAGTGAGACCCCCTTTTCCATCTGCGTTTTTGTTCAATGAACCGTTGACTCGCTATGCTAATTTAAGTGAAAGGTATTATTCAGTGATACTAAGCTCACATGACTACTTTATTTAGGTAATCTTTGTGACTCACTGAGTAAAAATAGGCTTAGAAGCTGATTTTTTATGTCTAATTGTGTTTTTATAAATGTGGGTACTTTCTTGAGGTTTTAACCATAAACTTCACTGCATTTTGTAAAAAAAATTATATAAGTGACCGATATAAAGTGCTCTTATTCTGCAGTTAAAATAATTTCTAACGATGATCTGAAAACTGTAGTTTGTAGAAGGAAGTAAGATACCCATAAAACAAATCAAAAATAATTTATTGTCTGTGATTTAATCTCAAGAACACACCACAAAGGCAGTGAATAATGGTTTAAATTATGTTGTTGATTTGTTTAAGGTACAGATAGATTATACAACAATGTCCCAAGCTTTAAAGATCTCATACAGCAGAGTTCCGTTTTCTGAATACAGTTGAACATCTTGAACCTACCAAGACATGGCCACCCACCTAATCTGCCTCATACTGCAGATAGTTTTCATCAGGAGCCAGATGAAAATGTATCAAAGTTATGAGGAGATTTAAGACTAGGGGAGAAGGCTCACTGTCCAGCACAGGGACACCATAGGGAATGAGTTAAATTAAAATCTACGTACAGTACGTGTTGGCGGATTCAGTCATCATGCAAACCACATCCAATTCCGATGACCTGAAAGCCGATGTTTACAGATCATGTCATCAAAAACTACTTGTAGTAAAAAGATGAGTCTCTATTGGTTCAAAGCTGGCTTGTTGTAAGAGGTGATTCTTTATTATTTTATTTCATGCTTGTCAGATTTTTGTTCGTTTAAAAAAAAAAGACTGTGATTTTTGTTCAGCTTCAAAATTATGCACTACTGTCTGTATGCCTACCACATGACTTTTTACTTAAAAAAACATATACATGGTGGTTGTAATGAGACAGAATGAGAAAGGTTTTATGAACAGTAATGGAAAAGACTACAGTTATTTTTTGTTATTTTGTGGTATCAGGCTTTTTCAAAGCCTGATTTGTGAGTTTCACTGAAAGCCAGTAAGTTTCACTGACAGCCAGATTTAGTTTTATTTAGGATTTCACTAAGTAATAGCGAAAAGTGTTAAAATGACTTGTAGAAACCGAAGCCTCTTCTGTATTGGGAACTGAAAACAAAAACACACACACACACACACACACACAGAGCCTTTTTCTGAACAGTCAGTTTTCTCACTGCCGTAAAGACAAATCTGCTCGCTGGAATATGAGATTGGCAGATAGGTAGCATGTTATACAGTAGGAAAACAAGAAGCACGTCATAGTGTTAGGTGTTTACAAGAAATACTTGATAAACTGAAACAAAGTAACAAATTTGCTGGAAAGGCAAACAACATATTTATTATGTAAATACTTTATAGTAGTAATAAAATTGATCGTCCATATATATCCTTTTAAGAACCACGTTCATCATAAGTTATTAACATGTACATAACAATATATTAATGAACATGCTTGTACATGGTGTTTAAACTGCATCATAGATTACCTTTGTGTTTGTCAAAGGACAACCAAAATATGCTTTGAATGTATTTTAAATGTATATGTATACATCATTTGATGTGATGACATATAAAAAATAAAACATACAATTACTGCAAAAAAATGCATACTATCCTTAAAACATACTTTTACGAAATGAAGATCCATGAAGAGGTTTTAAAGGGTAAAAAAAATTGTTCCACCTTCTCCACACTGATAACCGGGACGTCCTAATCCTTAGAAAGATAGCATTGTGAGAAACCCACTAAATACGATAGAGATGACGGAGGACTACTGCACAACAACCCCCCACCCCCACACATTCCCTCCTGTCACCATCCTCATCAACACTGTGTCAACTTCTCATTCCAGTGAATCCCCCGTTCTCAGGACCTGAGCTGATCTTTTGAGATTTGGACTGTTAGCATCACATTGTACTTCTTGTGTCAACTTAAAAGCATAACATTTCACATAATCTGCTAGTCATTGTCTACACACAGTGCTCAGTTTCTCCTGTGGACAACCATTACCGTGTAGTTTGGCCATTTTCCAGATCCGGAGTGCAGCAATCAGTTAGGATAAATTGCATAAAGGATCATTAGGGTTTTCAGACAGTATACAGGTAGGGAGAACAGCAGGTACCACCTCTGCTGATCCCATACATCCTTGACACGAACTGTTTTGAGTTTTATTATCTTACATTTGATATTACAGATTGCTGTTTTCAATAAAAAATAGAAGCCATAGATATAATTTCTTTTACCAGGATATAAACACTTCCTAATATCCAGATAATATATTGGGGTCTAATTCAATCCTGTACATTGAAGTAATCTCAGAACCACAATAGCTGATAGCACAAGCTGTGATGGCCGAGTCGTAAAGGCGTTGGATTCGAAATCCAATAGGGTCTCCCTGGGCAGGTTCAAACCCTGCTCAAAGCGGGCTCAGTTTCTCATAAAGAGGGTCTGCATGTGAACCTGCATGATGCATTAACAGTGCTGTCACCATTTGACATTTATATTAATGCTTCAGGAGAAGGAAAGGGAGATGGAGGAATCTCACTGTGAATCATCAGCAGCAATTGGTCCCCTAAGTTTCTATTAGCCATTACAAAAAGATTTCTAAAAGCTTCCTCATCTAGCTCATTCTTTTACTTTCGAATGAAGTTTTAGTTTCATCATTTGAAATGTTGGGTTAATAACAGCATGTGTAAGCAAAGAATATCTCAATGGTGGAGGAGTTCCTTTTGAGAAACACTTGTTAGTTATATACTTTGTGGCAAGAAGTCCCCCCTTGAGGTGGTTTTAGAGTCTATTAAAATGAGTCACTATGACTGGCCTTTTTGTAAAGGTGTAGAATCTTATCTTACTAATAAATGGATCTGCATATTTGGGACAAATATATTACTTATAGTTGTACAATTACCAGTACAACTATGATTAGTATCACTACAACCATATGGTAAATTTGTTTTGTTACACGTCCAGACATATTGAAAATATCAATTATCAACTATAATGACAAAACAACCAAAAGTAAAAAAGAAAAGGAGAAAGTTTTGAAAAAGTATAATTTTGTCATTGCCTTTTGTCGTCATTGTCTCCCCCACTTAAAATGAAAAAACGAAATAACAAAAAAAACAAAAAAAAACAGCGTATAATATTGGGTGCTAATGCTAATTGTTGCATGAGTCAGAAGCTGACATTGAAAGACTGCTGTGGTAAATTGAATTATCTGAAAATAAGGACAAAATATATTTTTGGAAACAATCAAATACAACATAATTTGAAAAGAACATTGAACAGACTAATTAGTTTTATTAGTAGTAAACTCATCTATCATAGAGCCCTCCAATAACTTCACCATGCATAAGAGAGTGGTTAAGGAAAAATATGACATCATCTGTGAACGTTTTTAAACTCAAGCATAACTGGATGATTCAACATGTCAAGCCCCAGTAAAGCTAGCAATGACTGGCTTAAAAATTTGAAAATGGTAAATATTGGGCATGGTAAAATCCTTATCTGGGGGGAGAAGAATTGACACATGAAAAAACAAGAAATCCTGCAACATCCCATAGCTGAGAGTGAGAAAATACGTTTTTGATTTTAAATGCTTGTAGATGGCAACAAGAAGCATCTCACTCAAGTCATTTTTAGTCAAACAAAATTAATATACTATAATAAAACATTAACTTGTAGGATGTCTTAACTTTTCCTCACCTACAAAATACACTTTTGCTCACATTTTTTCTATGAATAACATTCTGTTAATTGTTGTATTTTAACTACTTTTTCTTTTTCAGAGATCAGTCTAAGATTAGGCAAGTTTATGTTTTTATTTGTTCAGGAATTTAGTTTAAAATGTGAAAAATCCTATATAATATTGGTGGTTAACAGCAATGAAAAAGGCAAAATGTGTTTTTGAAAGATATTTCAAGATTACATTAGATCATTAAAACAGCTTATTTCTTTACAGAAATTCAGTTTTTCCCATTTTATTAACTATGAAGTCATGGAGAAAGCTGATTGTTCTCTATTGACACGCTTTTCCAAGGAGGGTTAGCAATAAAATATCTATCTCACACAAGCTGAATGTTCACAGAGTCCTATATTAGAAAGTCGAAAGAAAAAATGTGTCAGAAAGAGTAAAAGTTGTAACAACGTTGATTCAAGAGTTTCAGGGAGCTTCACAGCCTTAACTTCCTCATCAACGCAGTTATTTTGGACCATTTTCAATTTCAAAAACATCCAAAGCAAATATTGAGATTTCTGTATTAAAGCTTCTTTGAATTATCGATATTAAGTAATATTAAATTTATCTGACAACCTGAATTTGGGGTTTTTACAAGCTTTTTACTAAAATCTTTGAATATCTATAACTGAGTGTGTAATAAATGAGTTTTGGATAGAATTACTAAAACTTTTCAATGATTTTTTTTTTAGGTCAGGGATTAATCTGTATTTGTGTTTTTGTGCAGCCAACTATCACATAAAGTGCGTGGGTTACTGTCTACGATTTCAGTCCACTGTAGGACATTCATTGCACCACTTAGTTGGAGTAAAATATTTACATGAGACTTTCAGAAGAATATTTATGTAACATGAAAAAAATACTTAAGATCCAACTGAAAGATTTTAGACATTGAAGGAGGAAATATGCTTGACCAGTTGTGCAGTTATATTTAAAATGTTGGTTTCACGCCCGATTAACCAAAGAAGTGATGAAGCAGACATTAACATATCATAGGTATTCATTTAACAAGAAAGCTTGCTTTTTGGTTTTTTGGTAGAGTTACCATGGGCTTACCCAGACAGGTAAGCAAAATATATCAAAAGAAATGCAACAGTCAAAAAAAAGAAAGAAAAACCCGGAGCTTAGTCTTGTGCTCTGTCTAAGACCCATTTAAAGTTGTTCTAAAACTTATCTAGTTAAACTGCCTGATAATTACTAAAAGACAAGCACGTTTGAACTTCTGTAAAAATCTTTATTTGAAATCCAGTTCACTCAAATAACAGCGTGATAGTAAAACCTATCCGTACCTTAATGCCACATTGCATCTAAAACCATGTGCAATTTATTTCAACTAATATAAAAATAATTTTTATTTTCTGTAGAAAATACAATAGAATCTAATGAAATTTTCTGTGACATAAGTACTTTGCCACAAAACAAAAATGTATCATCCAATCTCCTGAAACTGTGAAAAAAGACAACCAGTAAAATCCACCTAAACAACATACCTGCCTACTTATATAAACCTGTGAATGAAGCTGTATTGTTATATATTGTCCTGAATTGATAAATTGATTATGCACCTGGCATGGATGTAACATAAATTACATGCATCCTTCTAAAAGTGCTATTGTATGAGAATAGCACCACCATGCTCTTTCAGTTCATCTCTTCAGTGCACATGAAAAACCTATAAAATGTCTGATATGTTTGAAGGTGAATCTTGGTGAGACGGTCAGGCAGTGATGGGCATGTTGTCCCTGTAGCATGCGGGCCTCTGGGGAACGCTGTAGCTGCACAACTCCTGGTAAATTCGGGCCATCTGCTCGGTTGCCACATCATCGCTCATCTCCATGTTTGGGTTGTTGGTGTAAGGCTGCGAGCGACGCATGTTCAGAGACTCGAGCATGTGTTGGCAGTTCACCATGGTGATCTGTGGTAGGAGAAGAGAGCAAACGTGTTTTGTGGCTGAAGTGGAGTCTCAGTGGACAATATTCTCCACCAAACTCAGAATTAACCAGCAGGTTTGTTGTGGGTTGACACACCTGCACAATGATCAGTTTGCTCTTGGCACTGCTAGGATCGGTCAGTTCCTCTCCGAAACACAGTGTCACTGAGGCATCGGGAACAGTGATCTGACCTTCCTGGTAGAGCTGTAGAGCTGCAATATTTACGACAAAACAACTAAATGTATAGTAGAACACCTTATCGTATCATCCCTCCCCCTCACCTCCTTGCTTAGGATAACAATGTTTGTGGTTCAATTTAACTCACATGAACTTCCCAGACATTGGGACTCACCTTGAAAAAACCTTCCTGTGTCAAAAATCTTGACTACAGAGTCCCTCTCGAGCTTCCACGGCATGGAGCCATACTGGGAGCTTCCGTCCCCCATGCCTCTGCAGAAGACTCGACTCTGGCACAGCCTTTTGATGAAGATACCCTCCTGGTTTGCGCGCACTAGCACGCCTCTCTCCAGGTGACCCAGCAGTTTGCGGGTGACATAACGCTGCCGTTCAAACTCTATAAGTTCTGCTGAGGGGAAGTGAACGCTTTGCATGCTGTCTGAACTGTAGGGGGTGCCACGACACAGATGCTGTTGGGGTGAAATGCGGCAGCCTTCTGGATGGGTAACCAGTGTGTTGTACATCAGCTTTCCTCCATAGTAGAAAGTGATCATCAACTGGGAGAAAGCTAGAATAGGGGGAAAAATATTCAGATATAAACAGAAAATATGATAACTTTTTTATTTATTTATAGCTTTAGTAGCATAGGAAGTGTTCTCATACCTGAATTGAGGTTGCCTGATGGCATTGGGTCCTGATGCAGAGGGAAAGCTGTAAATGAGAGCAAATAGGGTGGCATGAATTAAGGGCTTGTGGACATAAACTAGTCTCATGTCTTTGCTTTGCTGCATCATCAGAAATAGCATTCCCTTAGCACAATATAAAGAGACATAATCACTTTAGTCAGCAAAGTTAAACAGGATATTAGTCAATTGTTTCAACGCAGCACTCAACACGGACACGCAAACAGCTTGCATTTAGCACCCACAGCCGACGGGACAAACGGCTGAGCTTTCCGCCAGGGTTATTTTTAACGAAAAACAAAGTCAGGGTCACAGAAATACCAAGTAGTCTGATGAGGTTAGGAGAAAACTAAGATGCACATAAAGTTTTGCATGCACAAACAATAAAAAAAATGCTGAAATGAAATGAATGAAACAGTTGAAATAATCAAAAGAGAGAGCAAGTTTTACCATTCATGCTGCCCTGGGACCAATTCTCGGGACTTGCTTGGATGCCACAGCTGTCCTCCTGTAAAACAACACACACACTTCAGCTTTCATTTGATAGTGGTATGAATAAAAATGAGGTGTGGGGGGGGGGGGTTGCACAAGCTACTCAGTGCAACAAGTGTTGCAGCGTGAAAAAGCAAAAGCTGTAAAAAAAAAAAAGAAATAAAAAGGAGGAGGAGATGAACTAGAGAGTATCAAAAAGCCAAATCAATGGTGAACCTAAATGAAAAGGCAGGTGTTTACCTCTTTAATGAGCTCCTCTATTTCTGCAGAGCTGCAGTCCATGTCTGGGAGCTCACCAGAGGTGATGGTACCTGTTATGGGCATCGCTGTGACTTTGCCATCTGAGGGTGAGATTAAAAACACCCGATGATTATGTTAGTATCCTGCAGAGACCTTAACTACACATGACCATGAAAGTGAACCCACGTTTCTGCTCCTCTTCGGGTACGATGCGATACACCTTGTAGGGCTCAGAAATGTCCAGCTGTGACCTCTCAGTCACTTCCTCAAAGTCTGGGCTTTTGTTGAGGGCACAGCGGAGTCTGGTCTTCCATGTTGCAGGCTCAGCTTTATCCCCCTCCTTAAACTTGCCTTTAAACACGGCCCAGGCCTGTGGAGAGGACCATATGCAGAGATGTGAGGGAATGAAGCAAGCAAGGAAAGAAAGAAAGAAAGAAAGAAAGAAAGAAAGAAAGAAAGAAAGAAAGAAGTTTCCCGAAAATCAGATTACTTTTACTTTTACGTCCTAATAAGAAGAAGGAGAAGAACCCCCCCAATCTGAGTCCAGATAAGTCATACCTTAAAAATAGATGCGTCAACTTCTTGGTTGTAATCCTGCTTCCCTGCGTGTTTCCAGGGAATCCTGAACAAGGTCCGACCCTCATCCTCCCACTGCAGCCCAGAGTACTGCGCGCTCTGGATCTGCTCCACCAGCCACTGCTTCAGCCTGCGACCTCCGGAGTTGGACATCTTCACAAGACCTTGTGTAGATTGTTTTTCCTTGTCGTCTTTACTTTTTGTTCACTTCACGCCAAACAATAATAGTAATAAAAACAATATTATTAGCACTCTTTCTGGAATCACTAAATAAGTTTTAAAATGCCAATATAACCCGAACTTAAAGGCTCACTTACAGTCGAGCAGCCGGATGAGCTCCTGTCTGTGTGTGAGGGACGTGATTGATAAATCTGAAGTATCCCAGCGCGCTCCTCTGAACGCGTCTATAAAGTTTGCTGCGCTGCATGACTGGAGCCGCGGTGGGCGGGGCCTCCTGGGAACGACCAATGGCTGAGTCTCCGAGCGACCATTCAGGAAGGCTTCCTTCTCCGAACTGTGGGTATTTACAAGAAATGGCCTGACACAAGCGATGGTTGTAAAGCTGCTGCCCACGCCGGCAGCCTCCGAGGACGTGGAGCGCCCGATTAAAAAGCTGTAGAGTGTCACAAGTCTTGTGTGTGAAGAAGGGGGATTTCTGCGGCGCGCCCACTCACATCTAATGTGAAACCGCAGACATAAAGAGCAAAAGAAAAAAGAAAGGCCCTCGTGTTGCCACAGTGTAGACGATCTACCAGATATCATCTGAAATGTAAATCTGCTTATAGTCACTGTAGAAAAAGAAAATCAGAGAATAGCAAGTAAAATATCTGTCACAGTTGATCTTTATCATCTATCTTTGACATGGACTTGTCTGAAATAGGTCTGGCATCAACACTGGGGTTTGATGGTTTAGATATTATCATTGTTTTGTTTTTTGTTCATATTATTTCTACTGTTTGATTCAAAAGAAGAGCAACGTGAGTAAAAGCTGAGTTTTCTAACAGGAGCTTGTTTCCACGTGTGTAAAATGCTTTGGAAACACTACAAATTCCACAGAAGAGAAATTAGGACTGATCCAGAGTACTCCCTCACGTAAAGAGGAGAACAAGGAAGTTATAAAGTTGTAGTTTCTTCATTTAGGTGTAAAAGTTTAAGCATTAACTGGAGAAAATGATTGAACTACACGTTGTTTGTGTGCAAGAGTTTTAACCGGACAACATGTTTGAACTCCTCATACAGGGTTTTCTATTAATTTATGGTTCAGGTTTTGATCGGACTTCTCCATAACTGGTTTTGTTGGTCTTGAAACGAGATGGTGCTCACTTACAGATGGAGTCCTTGGCCTGCTGAAACATTACAGCATTTCCTCTTAGGGATAAGGTAACATAACCTTATCAGGTGTTTCGATGTATTTAAACTGATCTGTATTCCCTGGATCCCAGTCTGTGTGGTCTTTGGTCAATTGTAACCTCTGTAGTCTCTATCATTGCTTAGTAGCCTATTAGCGTCTTTCTTTTATTGTTCCCCTCTATCAAATCATCCTTTTAATAATTGCTGGTCTTCCGAACAATGTCTGTAAGGACAGTTCTCATAGAGGAATGCATTATGACGACTATATACTGGATTTGTTGCCTTCAGCCTAAAATGAGGTCCGTCTTTTAGTAATTCAACCTGATGTTTCACAGATTGACTGTACAAAAACAAACCCTTTTGAGTTAATGACAGAATCAAGCAGGAATCAACAGGATGCATTCATGACTGATTTAGGTAACAAGAGTGGAGTGAGTTTATGTTGAAAGTGTGTCAAAAAAGCATTGGTCAAAGGTTGTCTAAAGTCTTATGTCACAGCATTACTTAGCTTTACATCTACATCGGCACGGAAAAGGATTTTTTAACACATCTGTAAGACGGAACTTTATTAGTCTGTAGTAGAAAAAAAACCAACTAAGTTATCAGTACAGCAAATAGGACACAGCTTAATAATGTGTTTCTATTTTCTGCTCAGATCTTGTATAGTTTTAAAAATGTATGTCAAAATTTAGGATGGCAGGTTTTGATACAAAAAAGTAAAAAGGTGCATAAGCATTATTTAACTTTTCTCAGCAACATAAGGAGAAGGCTATTAAAGCTTTCTTCACTTCTCATTATTCCTGAGAAATGTTTATTAAAGTGCTTGAACGATGAATGATTTAGCCTATTAGTGCCTGATGCAGTGAACAGTCAGGAGGGGGAAAAAAAATCACCAAAATTTGTATTAGTAACACAGGTAAAGAATCATGGGTTAAGCAAAAATTCCTTTTGTCTGAATAAACTGGCTTTCTCAATTCCAAAGCATAATGTCAAACCTATCCAACTTCTGAATTTTTCCATCCATCCATACTTGCAGGGTCATGAGGACCATGCACCTCTTGTGAATTATGAACATTTGAATTTGTTTTTGATTTATTTAAACATCACTAAATATAGGGCATGGTGTAGGATAAAACAAGCATGTTTCTTAATGAAGCCAAATACGCTTATTCAACATTATTAAGTTCAGATCAATGGAGCAGAATTATTATTAATAGTTTAAAATCTGAAAATAACCAGTTGGATTTAGTGGGATGGTGTTTTTGAGCATTTCTTCAGACCTACTGTAAGCATAATTGTCTGTTTGTGCTCAAACAGAAAGCACAGCACTCTGGTTTTGCTGCTGGGAAGCTGCATACCTAAACACACCCCAAACGTCTCCGTTCATATGTTCACCGTTTACTTTCCAAAGCCACAAGCATTACTTTTAGCCCACATTGCTTCAGTTCTGTGACTAAATCAAAAAAAGTGAAAATTAATAGATTATGTAGATTGATAACACACTTGTCAATATTTTTGTTACTTCTGTTACTTTTGATTGTGATGCTTTACAACTAATTAAAGAGTGTAGTTTTAATTAAAAAAATGTGAATATTATATGTGAGAACACCAAAAAATATTTGCTTTGCTTCCTTGAATTAATTCTTGCGTCAGTGCTAAGTAGCATGGAGGTAATCAACCTGTGACTCAGCCGAGGTGTTCAGGAAGCTAAACTTGCTGTAACAGCTTCCTCCAGGATGTCTGCGTCTACTCTGATGTCTGTCATCTTATGACCCATCAAACCAGTTATATAAGTTTAAAGCAGGTACAGGTACATTCAGCAGTGTGAGCAGCTCCCTGCTGGAAAATGAAATCAGGGTGTGTTTTTTTAAAGACTTTTAGCAGAAGGAATCATGAAGTGCCCAAAAATATCCTGGGTTTTGGTCCACTTTGATTAATGAGTTGATTAATCACAGCAGACCAAAACTAACAGGTTATATAAATCCCTAAATAATCACAGCCTGGATTCTGTTTATCTCTAGTTTTCCTTTAAACAAATGTCCTTACTTTTTTCTGAGTACCAGTCCAATGCTGTTTTATCTTTAGGACATGTTAGATCCTATACTTTCTTAGCTCTGGTTTATTATTTGACTAACACAGGACCTAAGACAGTTAAATCCCAAACTGAATGTGGATGCAGTCACTCCTAAGGCTCTCCAGTTACCATCCATTGGTTGGTAATCTCTACCAAAACCTTGCATATTGTTTTACTTATTTTACATGTAAGCACTCAATATCCTCCTGCACTGTGCAATGACAATACAGACATCCTATCTTATTTTAGTTTGTGCAAGACTTCGCTAACATGATTAGTGTCCGGCTACAAATCCTAGTTATTTACACCAAGTCGGACAGTTTCACTGTAAGGTCAAGGAATTGTCTTTTGGTATGGATAGTGACTAAATAGAGAAAAAAGGTCATTTTCTATATTATTCAGATGCACTTAGTAAAATGCATAAGTCCAAATCACATGCTACCATCAGAAGTTAAACTTTTTATTTTAGTGACTTTAAACAAGTGCATTAAAAAAAAACAAAAAAACTTTCATTTTACAAAAAAAAGGCAAACAGTTCCAAATTAAGACAGTGATACCTAGTCAGATTTAAAGGCTGCCAAGTTGACGATTACCCAAAATAAAACACAGAAACATAGAAGGTACTCATAATGACTAAAGTGCTGGGGTGGTCCTTGTAAGGCATCAATGAGCACCAAACCCCCCTGTAGTGACAGTGCTCAACGATAATAGGAGTTAATATTTTGTAGCACAATTCTAATATAATATCCAAAGCTTAAAAAAGCTGTCATAGTAGGAAAAAAAATTCCAAATCTTTTCCAAAAAGATCTTATGTTGCCTTAAGTTTAGTTTTAATTTGGGCACAGATAAGTTGTTCCAGATGGATCTGGGCATAAAAGTCTAGATGAGAGGCAGAAGCTTCAGCTGCAGCCTTCAAGTTGATCAGGATGAGCTGTCCAGGTCATTCATCTGAACAGCTCCTCTCCTCTGGCTCTGCTGCTGCTGCTCAGCATACTGTTTCAACAGAGCCTCCACCTGCAGCTGGTCACTGAAGGGACTGGGACGGAAACTGGACTGAAGCCATGCTCTGTACTGGAAAGATAAGAAAGAATAAAGCAATGAAGACAAACAATACTTCATTTAAAACTTTACGTTAACTTTAGATTAAACATTGTATTTATTACATCTACAGGCTTTTCCTTAAAAACTTCTTTTAAAATCAAGGAAAGACACACCATTAAGGAACTCTAATCTCTAATATGATATCTAGGAATCATCCACTAACTTTTTGTCAAACCATACAATATTTTATGAAGAATAAATTGAAGTGAAAGTCATTGTGAAAGTAATATATTCGTCTTCCTGAAATTAGTATTCTCACATTCATCCAAAACCCAAAAGAGCACATCCCTGAATCATTACATCAACCCAGCTGTAAAAAACAAAAAGATGAATTCAAACACGAAACCACAGAGAGATAACATCAACAGAAAGCCACAAAGTAAAATCTTGATCGTTAAAAGCGGGTTCATCTGAGGCAAAATGTTTTTAAAATTCTGAGATTTTAGAACAAGATTCTTGGCATTTAGGTTCAACACATCATCTTCGAATCTTCTTAGGTCATCGGTTCTTATCAGAAGGTTCTTTAAAAACTAATTTGTTAATTTTAGATTCTGACCTAAAATCCTAAAAAAAAATAAGAAAAAAGCTTCATTTTTTTGGGCTTTGTTTGACCATTTAAACCCAGTTTATGAATCATAGTCACGGCTAATGCTTTTTTAAGTGTGAATTCACTCAGTTAGTAAAACATTACTGATAAGAAAAAGTCCTAAATCTGCAATGGGAAATTTAGGAAAAAAAAGCATGAAATTTGAAAATAACTCTGTGCCAGTACATTCAATTATTGATCTTGTAGAAAATGACGGAAAAAAAAAGAAAAGAAAAAAACCTCATCAATTTGCTTTTTCTAAATCATAAAAGTAAACTATATTTTTCTAGACTTTATAAACCTATCTTAGTTAGAGGCTTACCACTGATTTCAAATAAAATAGTTAATACAACTGTTTGATATTCAATAAATTACTGAAAATGTCATTCGAACTTTCAACAAGTTCTAATCACAACACATGTATCCAGGTATGAGGTAGATATCGGTTAAACCACAAGGATCTAATGATGTCCCCAACGTTTTGTGTTGCTGAGGATAATTACAATTACTATCTTCTGCCGAATCTCAACTACTTCAAAATAACTGTGTGTGTATAAATCAGTTATTAATAGAATGATGTCGGATCCAAAAATTCCCCCTGGAGGCTTTACTATCTCTCTGAGACATGGGAAGATCTTAGATGCAGAAAACGCATTTCCTTCTAAAGCTTAGAAATCAGTGCAACATCTCCCCAAACAAATTTTTTTTTCTTCTTTTCTCTTTTTTTTTGGTCATGCTATGTTGCAAGATGCTGACAGTAACGCTTAACACGTGATGATCAGTATCCAGCCTAATGCAATCCCAGTAAACCCCCCACAGTTCCCCTTCTCACACACCGCTGACATGGAATCACACACTGCAAAAGACAAAGGCTGTGAAAAGCCAGAAGCTGCAAGCTCATGTCGGACATGATCAATTAAGCTCAGATTATATGTGAGAAATTAAAGAAAATCAGTTTAAAGATATTGTAAAATATCTTTATCTTTCTGAACTTTGTCTTGCAAAAGTAGTTTTTTTTTTTAAATGTCAAGGTAAATCAGATATGCAGTGATTTGCAAAAGTATTGATATCCCTTTAACACAGTTTGGTGTCCCTTATTAGTAATTATGTGATGGGGCAACATAAAGCACTGGAAATAATTTAAAGTTGCAAAACAGCTCAGGTTAAATCACACTGAATGATTTATAAAGATCTATGTCTGATTGTTAACACACATTTTAATTGGATTTAGGTTTTGTCAAGCTGGACCTCCAATCAAGTGTCTTATTTTATCAGGTTTCTATCAGGACTGAGATAATTTAGTTGCATCAGTCTTTGCTGTGGCTCTGACCAACTTCCATGTCTTTTCAGAAGAACCACTTTCCAACAGCATGACTCTGCTACCACCTTGTTTCACTGTGGCGATGTTGCTTTCAGTTTGACATGCTGTTTCAGTTTTCCAACAAATTTAGTGTTTTGCCTGACCAGAACAGCTTCTTTCACACGGTTATTGATTCTCCACTTGGGCAGCAGTAAACTGCGAACATCACTTGTTATTTCACAGTTCAAAGTAAAGTCCAGATTTGTAAAGCAACGAAAGTCTTGACAACAGAACATCCCGACTAAACTGTGGATCTCTGCTGCTATAAGATGCTGTTTTATAATCCTACTTTGCTTTAAAACGTCTCTATTACTAGCGTTTGCAAAGCGCTTATTGAGAATGCCTTGTAACAAAAACAAAATAAAAACTAAAATATGAAATATGAAGAAGTTGGGGAAATTTACAGATTGCATTTCCATTTCACAACATTTGTAAAACAAACACTGTTTACGGCTGAGAATCTAAATCAAGTCATCCTAGTCATAAATGCAGGTATCAAACATGCTTTTTCATCAAGCCTAAATGTCACCATTATTTTATAAATAATCGAATCTCGATTATCCTTTTTTAATAGCTATAAGTAGAAAAAAAATGAGAATTAACATAAACAAGGTCTTGAATACACCAATATGTATTTAATCTTTGTGTATTTAATCTAAATAATCTGTTTCTATTTGTGAAATGAGTTCCAGAAAAAAAAAACTTTTAAATAATATTCTGGTTTATGTAATTCAGTTTTTATATATAACACCAACTCACAACACGTCCTCTCAAAGCACTTGACAAAATAAATTGTTTCAGTAAAATTATACATACATTTAAATTTGTCCTAGTTATTAAACAGTTCATTAAGTTAAATTGTATATATCAATTAATTTAAAAAGAATTAAATTCAATTCAATCTAAGGAAACAAAGCAGATTGCATGAAGTCAGTTGAATTGGTCTGTGCATGTCTAACCTCAGGTCTTTACAGGGGAGCAAATCGTAGTTGCTGGTTGTCCTCGGCAGGAAACAGAAATTAACCCATTTTGGGAGACTGCTCTAAACCTATGTGAGATGGCTCAGATTAACAGTTGGGAGGTTAACCACAGTCTGCTTGTGCACCTTGATGGCTGCATGTGTCACATCCTGTCCCAGCCCGAGCACAGAATCACAATTAACACCTAAAACTATACACCTAACAACTAAAACACAGCGCTAACCCGTTGCACTTCTTAAAAGGGTGAAAACATTTTAAATAAAGCTCCGTATTGTTTTTCACTTTAAAATGTAAAAACTGTCAAAGAGTTTTGCACTCTCTGCTTCTGCATTCGGCTTGTTTACCTCTGAGACTGTTGTGTTCTGGTACTCCTTCAGCTGCTCCTGGAAGCCATAGTTTGGGCCGACGAACGAGCGAACAGCCTTCACTGCAGTCAGACACTCCTCCCAGCTGTAGTTGGTGACGGTCATCAGGTAGGCCACCACCATGGTGGTGCTGCGGGACACTCCTGCAAGGCTACACCAACACAGCAACAGCGTAACTCAGCGATCTGCTTACAGTAGCGATTCTAACCCAGAAAAAAACAAACCGGTCACAACTCTACACACAGTCGTGAGCGTCCATGTCACAGGGTTTCACCGATGCATTTGCACCAATTCAATATAGGTATAGTGGTCTGAAATTAAGGTGCACGAACATTGTAATAAACTAAAAAAGACTTGGAATGCACATATTTGAATTCATTGTGAATTTGATCACATACAGGATGGCACAAAACTGAACCTAGCTTTAGAGCTACAACTGTGTTCTCAACTTGACTCCTTTAAACATATTTCAGGTGGACCAACAGCTACATCTGTCTCCTTCCTGACCAAAAACCTTTTCTTCAGGACGCCTTTTAATCCAGTGTATTTTCTTTTCGGGAGATCAGAACACATACATATAAAGGTAATAGAGTGTAGCTGAACCCATTTAAACAGTTAAATTAAACAAACTGATAGCAACAGTTGACAGGTTCTTTACAAGATACACAGATTTAATGATTTATAGAAAAAATAAACTGATTTACTGAAAGAAATAACATCAATTCTAAATTGCTTTCAGTCACAATAATGAAGTCAAACTCTGTGTTTTATTGCCAGTTCATCAAAGGTCATCTATCCATGTTGCATCAAGTTAATAAGTTTGCAGCAATCCCCTCTCCTGACAGGGAGAATCTGAGCAAGCATGTTACAACAGTGGAGAGAAATCACTCCCTTTTAAAGGGAAGAAACCTTTGAGGGAGCAGGGGTCAGCCCGAACAGCCACCTGCCTTAACTGACTGAGGGCTTCAGAGGATAGAAGACATAGTACTGGTCCAGAAGTACGACTTTAGAGAAATAGACGCAGACAAAGTGTATGATCTATAATTGAACTGCGACTTTGTTAAGTGCTCTGTTTGACTAACTATGGGACCATTTCTACGGTGTGATTTTCGTGCCACCAGGTTGAACGTACAGTGATACTGATTTAAGAGTTTAGAAATTATTGTCCCTTCAGATAGATTTGAGTTCTAGAATCAGTATCAATTCACGCTCAACCTGGTGGCACAAAAATCGCGCCATACAATGATATGAGCGAACCCCGGCATGTTTGATGGTGAAATTGCCCAGCAGTTTAATTCAGACACAACAGATGAGGACTTTATTTAATTTGTGGGAGAAGATTGATTAAAAAATATTGTGAGCGTATTGCTAAATAGTAGAATGAATTCAATCTGATGTTTTGCTTCCATTAACTTTTTTATTTGTAGACTGTAAATCTTAGCCTGCATCTTATAATAAGATGTACAAAAATAAACCCAGTAATTTAGACTGCTGTCAATTGTTTTTTCAAAAACCCGGCAGGAACTTCGCTAAAAACTATTTTGTATTTTCAGGGAAGTGTGCTAGTGGTGGCAGTACAGAGATGACTTTTACCTAAATATTTTTTGAGGAACGTTTATTAATAGGAATCTGTACATGAAACATGAATAGGGCAAAAACTATTTCAAATGTTTGCAACCTAATTTTCACTTTCAATTTAAGTTATATGATAATTATAATGGTAAAAGAAGGGTTTACATGCACCAATAAAATGTCCACCAGGCTTATTATGAGCACAAATAAACTTGCGACACAAAGATCGTCCCAATTATTGGAAATAGTAAGCTTTGCTCCTAAAAGAGATTTTCTCATAACCATTATTTAGAGGCAGACTTGACACTTAGCTACTTGGAGGAAGTGGATCAGATCCTGAAAGCTTACCAGTGAACCAAACAGGCTCCGCCGTTGAGGCGACACTCGTGAATAAATGCGATGCACTCTTTGAAATGCTGCAGTCTGGAAAGGGAACAAATGGGAAATGTTGACGAGCATGAAAAACGGAAAATGTGCAAGATGCATAAAATCTCTGTAATGAAAAAAAAATACATAGTCACATTTAAGTTAAGCGAGATAAGTGATTTAAGTGAAGCGATGGGTTGC
>JAVLVB010000768.1:915203-932341 GCA_032876305.1 Orestias chungarensis | reverse complement strand
TATATATATATATATATATATATATATATATATATATATGTATTTAATACATTTTCACAGGTTTTGAAAGACATTCGTCTCACCTTTAATGTTTCCCAGGTACAGCCCGTCAACAACCTGTGAAGCACAAGCCACAAACATCGTGTTAAGAATCATTGATTCATCCTTTCCAACTCAGAGATCAGAACTCTGTTCTTTCCAGGTCAGACGAGTTTGGAGTTAAGGCGTAGGAACTGAGCGAACGTCCTGCACAGCCATGCGAGGCTTGAAGCTGCCATGCAAGACGAACTGATTAGGTCCTAAACTGAACATCATAACCAAACCATAATATCATTAGAGGAGAAAAAAGAGCTTATTTTCTCATATTTAATATTCTTATTTAAATAAATGAAAAATTAAATACTGAAAACTTTACATTCTGAAACCTGCAGACATAATGAGGCAAATAATTAGGGTACAGATTTAAATACATGTTGTTTTTCTCATAGAATAATCAACAGACAGGTACAGGGATACCTGTAAGAGTGCCACCTGGCGCCCGTTATGAGCCGTGCACAATAAATGAGCCTTTATTGATCACGAATGAGTTTCAGATTTGGATTAAGTGAGAAGATAATGTAACTATTGGGTATAGAAATAATATAAGGATGACAGGCAAGCCCAGTTCACATTAAATCTCTAATATTTAATCAGTTTGAAACTTATCAGACAGTCTGAACAGACGAGGAAGGCGTTTCAAAGCTAGGTTAGAAGGAAGAAACTAAGCATAAACACAGCTGACCTTATTCATTCCATTCCCCATGTTGACCCGGGACCTGTTTCCGATGAGCTCCACAACGGCGTCACGCTGAAGTGGGTCCGACCTGAGCAGCGGAGAACAGCGGGCGTCTTATTTACATGACAGCCCTGTGCTTTAGCAGGTTCTGTCTCGAGGAGGACTCGGAATCACTCGTCGCCTTGACCTCGCCTCTGCTGAGCGACGGTTCCGTTAAGCTGCTGCCGCTTCCGGGTTGTTTTGACGTGAAACATCTGTTCATCCGGTAAGAGGTGTCTATGGCAAGCCGTTGTCACACATAATACAAACTACTTCCACTGCCACATCGTTCCCATTTACTAATCTGCACTTAAAGATACAATAATTAAAACACCACAAAAAAGTTTAAAATCTTTATTTAAAATAAGTACCAGTATTTAACACAAATACAGAACAAATATACATTATAAGTTCTATGGAATTCATATAATGAATGAAATTCATTAAAAAATAAATGTCTTCACATCTGTAAAATTATGAGGGGATCAACTCATCATCTGCTACAAACTTTTATTTACTTTTGCCTGTAAAGAGTTCATAAACGTCATTGCTTGCTGGAGGCAAATGTAACCCAAACTTTCTGTCCTACTGCAAATATATAATTTGCCTCAGTTTAAAATTATTGCCTTCAAAGATTTCTTGAGAATTGTCTTTCATGAGTAATAGTGGAATATGGATCTTCCCTGTGTTGAATCTGTCTATAATACAGGTTTTCTTTATTTTTTGTCTTTGTGGGTGGGGATGAATACTGAATTGCTCTAATAAATCATGAGATACAAATTGTGACCTCAACCCTTTCTTAGAAAAAACTGTTTTATGTGGCTTTCTTGTTCAAATATACATTTTATATATTACCTTGTATGTATGCCCATGATTTAGTGAACAGCAACCTTTATATAGTAAATAATCAGTTTATACTTGCACTATTTTTACATGCAAGGAAGAGATTACCTCATTGATTTGTTTTAACAGATTTCCAGATCAACATTCTGAATTGTAAAACATGCGGTAAAACAAAAAGCATAAAAAATTAAATTAAAGTAAAGCTGCAAGCAGCGATGGGCGACCCTCCTAGCTCAGTGCCGCTCTGGCCTTGCGACCGCCGGAGTACGAGCACCGCCGCCAACACGGCGTATTCAATGATCTCGTGGTTTTCTCACACTCATCCCTTAGGAGGGATTGGGTGGATGTCGACATCCCGATGATGCACAAAAAATATGGTGCAGATCGGATCATGTCTCAGGGAGATGTAGCTGTTTAAATTATCTAGGGGGCGCTGTGGACCATGTTGTGTCACATCCATCAGATATCGGACCGCACACCTGTTGGGGGCTGGATTAGGATTGATCCGAGTGAGTTTGGTGCATCTGGGCTCCAAACTATGGACTTTAGAGACAAATGTATGGTAACGTGAAGTCTGACTTGGCCATGCCGTCCACTGAAAACTGCTGTGTGTCTTTTCCCTCAAGACCATGTTGATTAGGTGAAGTGGGCCAGAGATGTAGCTTTCCAAGAAAAAAATGCAGCTTCCTGTTATGAGGGGGCGGCGCTTGTATGACGTCATCATCTGACCACATCGGATCGTCAAGCATCCGACATGGATGACTCATACCAACTTTGGTGCAAATTGACCTCTTTAGGTGAAAGTTAGAGCTGCTGGAAATAGGCCAACTTTGAGACCTGGTGCCGCCCCTTTAACGTTCTCAAAAACTGAAGCTTTTGATAACTTTTAATCCCCAATGCCTTATGTGCATGTGACCAATGTTGAGGCCGATAGCTCAAAATCTCTAGGAGTTTGGTAAAGTTCCGACATGTATGAATTCTTGTTTTAGGGGGATCTACCTATAGTTTCAGCTCTACAGGATTTACGGGTGGGTCTATCTCACGTTAGGGGGCGCTGTAGAGTGGTTTGGCCACGCCCATTTTCGGTTCCATTAAAATACTGAAATTTGAGGTGGGGGACAATTTTGGGTGAAGTTTGGTGAGTTTCCGTATATGTTTAGGCCTTCAAATTAGCGAAACGGGATGCGGGGAGCAAAAAAAGACGGAAGAAAAAAAATTTACCCAACAGATACAATAGGCCTTCGCAGCCCTTAGCTGCTCGGGTCTAATAACTGAATGGCAAATCTATAAATCACAAAAAAAAAAACTATGGAAGAACTTTTTAATAAATCAGTGTTAGAAAATATATTTATATGTTCCATTTTTAAACCAAGAACCTACACAATAATATTGCTACTATAAATAACATCAATAAGAATAATGAGCCTGCTGGTTTATTTAAAACATAGATTGCTCCAAAATCTGGAACAAGTACAAATCACATGGGAAGGTTATAAATAATAAGCATTTGTAGGTGCACATACAAGATCCCATGTTTTACATATTTGCAGATATTCTAAGCTGATTTTCTGTGAAAGGGTTGGGATAAAAAAAAAAGAAATCAAAGCAACATGCCTTGAAACTACAACACAACTAAATTAATCAAACAGAAAGGCGGTAACTGCTGATAAAAAGTCATATGAAATAGGACAAGTCAGACTTACATATTATTCAATACCAAAGGTGAGCAAGTCTGTTACACGAAGCAAAGTTTGTAGCTGATTGAAGAAAAAAGAAAAAGTTTTTAACCCGAATAATGCTTGACTAATGTTGGTGTCAGACACTAACAATGTTTAATAGTCAAAATAAATACCCCTGCAATAAGACAGCAATGTATTTTTTTTTTAGAAAGCACAACTATCCAACTCCATGTCTGGAAATGTCCCATTTTTAAATGCCTAAAGGTTTGCCTAAACCTATTTAATATTTAGTAAGTCTAAAGTCTTAGTTTAAGAATAAATAAATAACATTCCAAGTAAACAAACAACCTGAGAGCATTTATTTTGCTTTAAAACGTTTTTAATTTTGTCGTACACAGGAACCTTAGGAGGAAGTGGTCTTCCACAACGCACAGATTGCATTTGTTGGAATAAATGATAAAATCAATAATATAGATATTGTATCCTTTGAATGAGATTCACTCATAACCAAGCAACGGCAGTGATTGTGCAGAGCCATTACTTTTTCCACTGCTTGTTCTCGTAGTCCCACTTGGCTGACAAGCCCTCAACTGGGTTCATTCTCATGTCCAACATCCTCTGCAGTTCCTGCTGCTTGTGCAAAGTATCAAATGTGTGTGGGACAGGTCCATACACTACAAGAAGCAAGAAAAAAAGTGAATCCATAGATTGCAACAAAACAGATTTGTTTTCATGTTTGAAAGTAAAATGCATGTCAAATTATGTATGGTTGCAAATAGATTTCCCTATAATTACCATATTTCCTTTGCCAAAGAACAACCAGGCCAGTGAAACCCATGAAGAACATGATGCCCCCAACCACACTCTTCCATTCTGCTGATTCCTGGTTCATCTCAGCAAAGCTGTCTTTGAAGCTGATGCGGTACACTAAACACGGACAAGACACACAGGTCTAGATTCAGTCATTGTAATAATAAAAATACATCACCACATAGTATCACATGTTAAAATGGGTTTTGACCAGCAGGGTAAAGGATGTCGGTTTAAGTCTTACGTGCAAGCTTTTCCTCATTGCTGAGTGCAGCCCAGGAGCCCATCTCCTTCTCCTTCAGGGATTTCTGTTCCGCTGTAAGCTGCTGCACATAAGCCACATCAGGAAGAGGGGTCTCTCGCCTGTCAAAGTAGGGTGGGAGAGTGTAGTCCTCCACTTTAGCAACACCTGTAAAAAAAATTATAATAATAAAAATAAAGTTGTGTATATGAAAATGTATACTTCTGTTCAAATCCAAATATGCATTGTAAAACCAAAGGCAAAGATGTTGCAAACATTTAACATCGCCACCACCACACACAATGTGTATGACTTGCTCCTGTGAATGTTTATGCAGTTAATTTATAATATTGATATATACCACTACAGCATTGTAAAGAAAAGTAGCTTAAACAGCAGGGGGGGGGGAAATAATTATGAAGGGAAGAAAAAATAGAGATTTCGTTTTAAACGAGGAACTTCCATGTAGATTAATTACCCTTAATACAAACATTTAACTACAACTCCATACGATGGCATCTAACTAAACACCTGATTCTGGGTTGATTCAGCTAAGTTTTTAAAAACCTTCCAGCAGGAAGTTAATAAATGTTGCAAATTAAAGGAGTGAAAAAATGTTTGCTTGATACCTACCGCTACATTGCCGTCTTTAGATCTTAGGAAAATTTTAATGTTACCGATAAAAGACTAGCATATGGGATGTTAAACTCCTGCATAATGTCATTACCACCCATTCTATTCACTTTTTGATGCTCCTAGCAATGAATAATGGGTAATCTTTACCCTATAAATAGAAATCAGAAGTAAATAATTTGTTAGGGATCTTTGTAGCCATGTTCTGTGATGACAAACATATTTATATATCAATAAACTCTAGATAATAAACCCTGCTTCTCAGCAGCAAATCTTGTTTTATTGGCCCCTTCTGCCTTAAACTGTAAGTAGCTTGGCCGTATTTGGCCAAGGTTAGGAACAGGACTGTAGCTTCTATGTGGTGAACCCGTTTACCACTGATCCACCTGGAGCGTCTCAGCTGCATTATTATTATCTGGCACTGAGCGCTTGTGTTATAGCAACGACCAGGAGAGGGAAATATTAATTTCAACTTGGCAACCATGACCTACCATGTCCTCCACGTACGCACACAGATGTAGAAATGGCACGTTTGCCAAGAAGGCTAAGGGCTCTTGTTGTCAGCATTCTGCGGGTGCAATTTCAGAGAAACAAGTTTAATCAACTTCCCAAGCATTTTTAGGCTTTTATTTGAATCGTAAAAGCATCCCATTCTATCACAAACCCACTGAAAAAAACTGCTAAAGCGTAAAATACTAAAACAAAATGTCTTGAAAGTAAAACAAACATGTTTTGCTACCTACAAAACACATCAGAGTTAAAGTCTAAACAGCTGGTTATATAGTTTGTACCGCTTTGAATTAACATTTGCGTACAGTTGTTACTGATACGTAATTTATACTAAAAGAAGCAGAGACTGTGCGACTAAACTAACGGTGTTCCGCTCATTGTGAGGTTAAGCTAAGGGTAGCGTTAGCTACAAACACAAGGTCACAGCGCTCCGGGATGATTAAAACATAAAATCCTCACTAAATCCTACGTTCATTTAAAGCAACAATAATGGTGTTCACACTGAAAGATTGGTCTCTTAAGACTATGACTGTACAATAATCGTCAACCGGTGCTAATTTTAAATATTGAATGCTAACGAAAGCTAACCGGGAAATTAACTGAGACTAGCTCGACAAAGTGACCGAATTAAACAGTTTTTTTCCACGGAAGTACTGCGTGTTGTTATAATATCTGTGACGTTACACTTTAAAACAAAATATAACTGCTCCGTGTTTCTGCGTAGAGAGGGTAGGGTAAATAATAGACTAACGACCTGCAGAGTGTCCCTTTCTCCTGTCGGCCGATGGTCTGACGAGAAGTGGGTCCCTGGGCGGAAGAACGTAAGGCCTCTAACGTAGGCGCGTTACGACAACGTGCCAGCGCTTTACGGCACAGCCGGTGCTACAGAAACGGGTGGAAGGTGCACATCGGATTAGCTTCTCTGACTGAACACGAGTTGTTAACTTCCCAGCAAACACGGCAATAATTGAGAGCAACCTTGGGGGTTATATTTACCAACCTGAAGGCTTAGCTGAGTCCCATATGTTCAGACAAAATAAGGAACCGCTAAGGTAGATTTTTACTTTTCTCCTGGCATGTTCGACAGCTAGCAGCACCAGCCGCTACTCCCCAGCTAGCCTCGCTGTCACTGTAAAAGGAACCGTCCGTCCAGCTCGCTCTCCCGTAGACATGCCTATCCAGCTGACTAGTCAGGCGTACTGTAAAATGCTCCTGCATGCGGCCAAGTACCCCCACTGTGCCGTGAACGGGTTGTTGGTGGCAGAAAAGAGCAAAGAGAAAAAGAAAGACGGCCACAGCGGTCCGGTGTTGTGCGTGGACTGTGTCCCTCTGTTCCACGGGACTCTGGCTCTGGCCCCAATGCTGGAAGTAGCTTTGACATTGGTGAGTTTTCACCACGTTGTCACACTGATTATTTTACAAGTGTGTGTTAAGACTGAACCTTTAGAACAAACCATTATAGTTATTGGTATTTAGATTTGTTTGTGTTTGTACTGTATTTGAATGCATTTCACTGACCATTTAACAAAAAATATTTATATATATATATATATATGTACATATATTTTTTAATGACTTTTTATGGATGGATGGATCAGATCATATCACAGCAGCTCCTAAAATTGAGTCGACACATATAAAATATGCTTTTCACAAAGCCATGATTTTTTTTTTAAATTAAAAGTAACATTTTCAGATTTTTGAATGTAATAAAATTCATATAGTTTTTATATTCTCATTCTCTTTAAAATTATCTTAACCTAACTTAAGTTGCCATTCTGATGTTTGTTTCCTTTTTTCCCCAGATTGATACTTGGTGTAAAGAAAATAACTACATCATTGTTGCATATTATCAAGCTAATGAACAAACTAAGGATTCAAGGTACCAAGAAATCTTCTCCTGGCCCCTTTTCAGCTAAACTAAAACACATTACTAATGTGTGTTGCATGATTTTTTTTTCTTGTTCAGACCAAATCAAGTTGCTCAAAAAGTTGCTGCCAGGATCTCTGAGAACTTCAGTGACGCATCTATTGTTATGGTAATGTCCGATCATTTAAACTAGCTAAGTATCAGATATTCTCATTGTGATTTGTTGAGATTTTGGGTGAAGAGTTAACATAAAACCTATAGCATATCAGAAGCACGAATGTCAATATTTGTCTTTGTTGACTTATTAACAAAATCATATCTTCCCTTTAACCCCTGTCCTATGTTTAATAATCTTTCTGCAGGTGGACAGCAGCAGATTAACAATGAGCTGTTTTGAACCCATTGTGTGTTTTTATGATCACCATGAAAACAAGTGGAAAAACAGAGAAGTAACAATGTAGGTCTAAGACATAATTTGCATGTCATTTTGTTCCTAAATGCAAACAGTGTGTTTTACTACAACCAAATGATATTGTCTGTTGATTACTGGGTGGTTATGTTTGTATATCTTTTAGGAATGCTTTTGAGGATTGGAGTGAGGCACAGAAGATCACATCTGCTCTGCTCGTGGGCAAGTCCTATGAGAACTTGATTGACTTCGACAACCACTTGGATGACCTAAGGAATGATTGGACCAACCCAACCATTAACAAGTCTGTCCTTGATCTCTGTTAGGACTTTCAGCGCAAGTCTGGAGATAACGATGTGAAATTGTGCTAGCATGTTGCTACGTTAAAAACCTTATGCACTGAAAGAGTTGTTGGAGCGACGATCAACCACTCTGAAAAGTTCTAGGTGCCACACATGCACTGTTGGCCTCAGTCCACCATTATAAGGCAATGCTGAAGAGGCGATAAAGGCAGTTTGATCTCGAATTAAACTTTTCTGTTTTGTTTGTTTGTTTGTTTTTTGTCTTTGAAATCATTTGTTTATTAAAATACGTGCAGAAGGTCTAGAGTATTAGATTTTTGTACATTGAAAAGCTCATAGCCATACCGAAACTAAATTCTAACTTATTATTGAAGTATAGGGAATGATTTTGTTTTGAGGTAAAAGAATAAATCTATAGCGATCACTTATTGATATTTATGCTTTTTAGGGTTCAAAACAAAATTCACATCTTCAAATGTATGCCGATACTGGAAAGACCTATTCTTATTCTGTATAATGTTTTTTGGCTGTTAGTCTTTGTTATACACAAGATATACAGAAAGGTTTGAATTTACTGTACTAGTCTAAATGTCGGAGCTGTATCAGTTTAAAGTAATGTGTGGATTTTGTTTTGGGCTGGATGCTTGAGTTACTTGCTTATAGGCTGTGTGTGTTCTTGGTTGACTTCTCTAAATCACTTAAATGTTGGAGTTGTATACAGATTATAGAGCTTCTTTTGTATTTAGGGATAGAGCTGTTCAGAACTGGCTCCAAATTTGTTTAGAAAAGATGACATTTTTACAGAATCTTTATGAACAGTAATGTAAAATGATTTTGGTTTCTGAAAGTATCAAGGTACATTTTTAAAGTTGGTGAAATCTTATTTTGCTGTTTGTGTATTTTTTAAGAAAATAACATGTAAATATCAGATAAGCAGTGCTGGGAGGTTTTTTATCGTTTATCCTCCTAACTGGTGTTTATCCAGGAACATTAAGAAAAAGATGAGCTGAAACTAGACTTTAAAAAAAAAAATTTGTTATTCTGTGTGTGATTAACTTTTTAAGCTACAGTGACCGTAAGGGTTCCTGCACATAATTAAGACAATATATTAATAAGCATTACTAAATAACATAATTCTGCACAAATTTGAACTTCTGGCTTTATTTTGTTTTGGAAATTAATGTGTTGATCTTCATTCCGCAATACCTGGCCAACTAAATGATTACCAGTAGAGCCGCAGTGTTGGCTAAAGATCATTAAAAAGTTTTGTGCAAATTATTCAAATGCAATTCAACAATACTTTATAGCAAAGGTAAATCATATCTAGCTTTAAAGAGTCATGAATGGTGATGCTGTGGAAGGATCCAGTTGCAGGAAGCCTTACAATAGATCTGAAGAAGCATCTCACTAAAGACATTTGCCGTATGGCAATCATGATGTGCTAACAGATACAATTCCAGGCAGCAGATGATGTTCCCCAATAACCTGGATAAAAAAAATCGGTTGTTGGTAAACTCTGCTAATCCTACTCACTTTGTTTTGTCTGGCCCTCGGGTTAGAAGGCAGATCGACCTTGGAGTAGGGAATATGACCCTTGAACCTTACGACTGTCAGAAGAGATGGTTTGAGCTTTCTCTTCTCGGCTCTTTGTTCCTGCTTTTCATCCTCTTTTTTTTTAACTCTTCTGGGATTTTGGGGTCAAAGTTATATGAGCCCCTCAGATCCTAATCAGCTGCTCTCATTTGTAAAACCAACAATTTGTAACCACAGTTACATATAGCAACTGTCCAAAAGTTAAAAAGGAAGAGCAGAAATCTTTTTAGCTGCACAGCATCCCCAAATATAACCTAAAGCAATTATAGTCTTAAAAGTAATTAAAAACAATAAAATGCTTTAAAAACATTAAATCAGAACATTTCATGCAAACTCATGTCTATCCAATGCACCAGGTAAGAACATTGGTAAATATTAAGTAAATCGTTTCTGTAATATAAACCACTCTTAACTTAGCTAAGGTTTTTATTACGAAATGGAATCAAATTTCAGTCCACGATTTAAAAAATATCACAATTTATAAAAGGAAGATGGGAAATAGCGCCATCTAGCGACGCACAACACTGACGTCCATCACGTGGCGCCTGCGTGGTCAAGTCACCTTATATGGTGGGGCCTGTGTCGTCATCATCAGCGGACCACGGTCTCGACAGTCAAAGGCGTCCAGAAAAAATATATATTTTACTCGTTTAATCAGTTGGGTACAATAATTAAGATAAAACACAAATTATACTTTTGAAGTACGTTTAAAATACCACAGTGCGTGGAAACTGGCGGCCTTTATTTGGTGTGATCGCACTTCCGGGTGATGACGCGGTTGCCCGCGCCTTGTAACGCGGGAACTTCGGGCAGAGTAGCGATTATTAAAAACAACAACAAAAAGGTCTGGGGGAAACACCGCGACTGTTAGTTATGGATCCATCAGAAGTTGAGTTTCTTGCCGAGAAAGAGTTTGTGAAAATAATACCAAATTTCAGCTTGGACAAGATCTACTTAATCGGGGTCAGTCTGTGTCGACTATGTTGTTAACTTCGTATCTCTTCTGTTTTAAAACGTAATGCACAGTTTATTGTATTATTCCTTGTTTATTATACTAGTATTTTCTGTCTGACATATTCCTGGAAACCTGCATTTATTTATGTGTGCAGGGAGATCTGGGACCCTTCAACCCAGGACTTCCTGTTGATGTCCCTGTGTGGTTGGCCCTGAACCTGAAACAGAGACAGAAATGTAGGATTCTTCCCCCTGATTGGATGGACGTCGGTAGGTTTTTCAATGTCTTGACAATGCCATCCAGGTTGCAACCCTGATCTTAACGCAGCACATGTTTGTGTAGTAACATTAAACCGATATGAATGAAAACAATGATAAGCGAGATGCCCTTTTGCATTCAGCCCCCTCATACCCTCTCCATCTCTCCATCTTCACTGCAGAAACTGATGGAAGTCTTTTAAAGTATGTCTTCCAACCTTGCATATCTGGAGACTGACATTTCTGCTGATTCTTCGTTGTAAAATGTATCCAGGCATAGATTTTTACTTTAATTTAGGTCAAGACTTTGATTAGGCCCTCTTTAAATACAAATGTATTTTTGGGCTTTGTCCTCCTAAATCACGATCATCCAACCCCAGTTTCTTATGGGGGTTTTTCTAGTATTTTCCCGTTTTCATTGTGAATACACAAAAGTATTCAGACCCCTTTACATTTTTTTACTCTTGGTTTCTTTGCAGCCATTTTCTAAAATTAAAAAAAGCTCATTTTATTGCCCCTGAATATACTCTGAGCAACACTGACTCAAACTCAATTGAGCATCTCTGGATAGACCTGACCAGTGTTGTCCACCAACTTTCTCAATCAACCTGTCAGAGCTGGAGATGATCTGCAAGGAAGAATGGCAGAAGATCCCCAAATCCAGGTGTGAAAACCCTGTTGCATCTTTTCCAAGAAGACTCTCGTGAGCTCTACTAGCTCAAAAGGGTTTATCTACTCAATACTGAGCCAAGGGTCTGAATACTTGTGACCTTGTGATATTCAAGTTTTTTTTTTAAATTATAAATTAGTAAAAATGAATACATTTCTGTTTTTTTCTGTCAAGATGAGGTGCTGAGTGTATATTAATGTCAAATAAAATCAACTTTTTTGACTTTTTAAAATGGCTGCCATGAAACACAGAGCAGAAAATTTAGAGGGTTCTGAATACTTTCCGTACCCACTGTAGCTCCTTTATTTTCTTTAACTCTCTCTACATTACATGTTGCTAAGAAGTGATTGATGTTCAAATTAAAATGAGAGCCAGAAACTCCAGTTTAAGACCAAATTAGAGTAAACTCCCGTTTTTATGAGTTCTTTTAATGGTACACCTGCAGATAAGGGCTTCTTTAAACTCTTTATTCTCTCCGTAAACTATAAAGTACCAGGTTCACCTCTCATAAAGTTTTTGTTTTGCTGTGGCCCAAGAGTTTTTCATAAATAAGATTTATGTACAATTAAAAGGGTTCTTTTTAAATGCAAAGTACTTCTCTGTTGCTCCAATTTAAAAAAATGAACAATATTTTAGACATTTTAATAACCTTTATATCCTAATTAATAAAAATAAAAAAAGCATCTTGTATTTTCTGTTTGTTCCAGTTTACATTAGACATGGGATTACTTCTTTTCCATTTTTGATTAATACTGCGTATTTTTATTAAACATGCATAATTGTTATTCTAACTTCTATATACTTAAAAAGTATATAGAAGCAGAATAAGCAGAAGAAGATCCATAGGAATAGGGCGGAATCAAAAATGTTTAAGAGGTTTTAGTACAAGCGAAAGAAACGGGCAGATTTCTGTAATCTGGCAATGTCATAAATTCCTTCCTCCTTCATGCAGAGAAACTGGAGGAGATGCGAGAACTTGAAAGAAAAGAAGATGCTTTTACTCCTGCTCCCTGTCCATATTACATGGAGCTGACGAAGCTGCTGCTGAACCAGTGAGTGACGCACGTAAACATGCCGCCGTCCGTCCCGTACTGCTCTTTCTCGGGGTAACGCCAGACCGTTGTATTTATGTGTTTTATCAGCGCGTCTGACAACATTTCTAAAGCCGATGAGATCCGAACACTGGTCAAAGACATTTGGGACACCCGGGTGGCCAAACTGCGTCTGTCTGCCGACAGCTTCATCAGGCAGCAGGAGGCTCATGCTCAGGTAACACAGATTATGGGAATAAAGCACCAAGCTGTTGTATTCCTTTCCTGTCAGCGGGGGATCAAAGCAGGACGGACGCACATATAAAACCGACCTTTGTGGTTTTTCTTTTGGAGACTCACTGATCAGAAAATAAACCTCTCATTTTGTCTTTTATCCAGTAAACCTTACTAGGTCATAGCTCTAAAACTAAAGCCAGCATCAAATAGTCACCGCATATATCCAGCATCTCATATTTTTGCTGTTTTGCTAAGATTTTTTGATGGAGTCTGTAGAGAAATGTCATGTTTAAGATCCCCCAGTGTAACATAAAACTGAAAAAGAAAAACTTCTGTCTGTGGCTCCACTGTAAAGGTAAGCAGGTGTACAAACTGAATGTTGTAACTAGTGATGGGTAGATGAGGTGTCATGAAGCGTTTCGACACATTAGAACTATTGATACTGTGTCGATACTGTGTTACTGAATACTTACACCTGCTGGATGTTAAAAATCCCTACAGGCAACGTAGATGGACTGATTTGATGAACCAGTTTAAACAAAAACAAGTCGTTGTATGTTATTGTATATTAAATATTGTATTATTTAATATTTTAAGTTAAATTGAAAATTTGTGATATTCTTTGATACAGTCAATAAATAATGTGAACATGAACCATAAAGTGAAAATTTAAGTGAATGTGTTTGAAATAAGGATGCTTGTGGACTGGGGTTTTTCTTTACAAATTTTTATTCAAAAAATACTTTTTTCCAATGTTTTGAAATTTAGTCTGTTACGCTTTTTTGACTAAGAGTCAATTTCAGCTGAATTTGGATTCAGACAGATCAAGTAGAAACTGAAAAGAACCGGATGTAAGAACAAAATGAAAACAATTCCCCTTATTTTCCGATGTAAGATCAAAATGGTCCCACACTGCGGAAATCTTTCGTTTGTTTTGAGGCTGCTCCATAGTTGACGCTTTACTGAAAAAGATCAAGAATTTTATTGGCAAATGCATCCAGTTGACAGATTCGCTTCCTTATAAACACAGTTTGGCGCTTCAGTGTCATTTCGAAACAGTTGCTGTATCGGTCACGTGACTTGCTGAAATTAATACCGATACGGGTGTTGGTCTATGGGCCTGATACATGCACCGACGCATCGGTGTTGCCAGACCCATAACTAGTTGTAACAACAATAAATACCTGCTTTTAAGTTGCTTTGGCCTAAATTGCAACTGCTGGCAATAACAGCTTTATATAATTAAAAGCAATAAAATAAAAAAATAATGCCTTTATAGATAGCGTATACCTGTATTAGTACATTAACTGCCAGATTAGTATCTTCTTCCTGTCTCATCAAGTATTATTCCCTCTGCAGCTGGACAACCTGACTCTGATGGAAATCAACACCATACGGGAGTTTCTTCTCGATTCTCTGAACTGCATGTACAAGCTGCGTTCCAACCTGCAGCCTGGTTCCACTAAGGCCCAGTTCGCAGACTACTGATGCAAAAACTTCAAGGCATTTTTGGGAAACTATGAACATTTTTTAGCAGGCCGGACCGCAACCCCTGAACCCTTCCTCTCTGCTACTCGCAACAGCATTTTTGTGGAGGTTTTAAGGAATTGCAAATCTTTTTTTTTTCCAAGAAAGATTTAAATTTGTATTAAGCATGTGTTTCATATTGATCAACTCTGTGATAGTGTTATTTTTTTCATGTTATGGTTGCTAAATGTTTTTAGCATGTGACAAAATAAATATTCTTGTGTTGAGTAGTTTTTTTGTTCTGTGGTGTTTGGGCACTTCAAACGAAGAAGTAAACATTACTGATATACCTGAGAGTAAAACACACTGGTGGTGGTGGTACAACCAGCGTCTAGGTCCGTTTTACTGCGTTAGGACTGGACTAACTTTCCGTCACTGATTGGACCATGAAATCTGCTTTCTAGAAGAAAATCCAAGCAAAGAATTTAAAGCTCTTAGTTTATTTAATATTGGAAGTCCATTTGGGTTACGTTAATATGCAGTTAGTTCTCTCTGAATGCTAACACCAAACGAAGGGTCTCATATTCTGGATACTTAAAGTTTGCTTCTACCGAAGGAGCGCAACTAGTTTTAGATATTTATGCTGCTTTATGTTTTCTCATCGTCAGAGTGAGTTATCTTTTACTTGTTACATTTGCATTGTTGAAATGTTACAAAATAGCAAAGAAAATAAATTATGGTTTTAGATGCTATAAGAAAAATATATTTCCCTTTCATCTTTAAATAAAGAAAAGTAACATGTAAAACTTTTTTTTTTTTTACAAAGAATTACCTTCTAAGACACAAACACATTTTGATGTTTGACATTTTTGAAGTATTTTATTTTCTTTTTTGTCAGAAATCACAGCCATATATTCATAAATACCTAATTACTACATTCAACAAAGAATATATTACATTACGATGAATTTAAACAAGTACATAAAAAAAAACAAAAAAAAAACAGGATTTCACAGCATCTAGACATTCTCCACTGAGTAACAGGGCTATTGCATGGGCGTGCGCAGGTTGAGAGATGGAGACCGAGGGAGACAGAGTAAGAGCCTCCTCCTCTCCAGCTAATTGGCAGCTTACCTCAGCATGCATACGTCCTCGTTTGCTTATAGGCTGGCTCTCTGCCGCTGGGGAAAAGTAACAGACTGCACTTTTTAAATTATCTCATATGGATTAGGCCTTGCCTATTTAAAAAAAAAAAAAAAAACAGTTGTGAAGTGATTTTTACTCGGCTAAACTGATTTAGCGTCAACGCTTTGACTTCTTTTGAACGTGTGAGACACGGCGGACACTTCGTTTAGAAGGTCCCTGATCACTAACGTTCAGCGGGTGGACCGCAACTCATTTACATGCGCCCAAATTACTGAGGCACTTGGAAGTGATTTAGGGTTTGTGTGGCATAATTGTGTGTATTGTTGTAAATTGTAGAGAGCTAACAACAGCCGGAAACAAAGTCCTTGTGTGTGTAAACATACTTGGCGAATAAAGCTGATTCTGATTCAAATTCCACGGTAAATCCTTTTAGTACGTTTGGGAATATTTCTCTTCTCTGAAAAAGTTTCATCTTTCCGACATCGACGAGTTGAATTATGTTGTGGTCGTGTCACTGATGGCACACTGACCCTACAACCCAAGCTGATGGTAACAGTTGTCGGTGTAATGCCCGGGAAGATTTCAGGGCAGATCTAAAGGAAGGGCGTAAGAACGGCTGTAAACATGCACCTGTTTCAAGCAAACCACTTTTTGTTTAGGTCTAGTTCGATCGCATGTATGAATATTTAGAACATTTTGACAGCTTTGGGCAGCAGGGCGATCCTTCAAAAACAAATGAGAAGATGAGAGGACGGTTCTTAATTCAAAGTTTGGCTCTCCAATCTTAACTCGATTCAAAGTCAACATTATAAAATCCTTCAGTTTTTTGTATTTTTTTGGCACTGTGTCCTTTTAATGGCTGTTTGATAAGGGCTTAATTTCATAGGGAGTAACTATCATCAATGTGGCTGCAAACCTATGTACGGTCTTAAAGATGTGAGAAGCTGTTTCATCTGCTGGCTGCTTGTGAGATTTGTTATATATAAACTATAAAAAGGTACATCCCGTTAAATTGGACTGTCATTGAAAACTTAATTCATGTAATTCAATTCAAAAGCGATCGCTGCTAAAAGCTCAGAAAACGTCAGCGTCTACTGTGAAATTTTACATTTTACATTGACGAGCGTTGTGGGGATGCTTAAAACTTCATCAGAACCAGCAGATGGTGTAAACTAAATAGGAATATTATATATGGGAAAATAACATGTCTGTTTTTCAAAATCTTATTTGCAAGACACAGAATTTAGGTTTTCTTAATTAACTACATGGCAATATGAAATATAGAAGTCTGTATGTAGTCATCTCTACGCGTTCTATTTTGTGAATTGAACAACTGAATAAAATTAATTTCTCAATGACATTTGACAGGACTGAGATGCAGCTCAACCGGAAGTTTGCTTTATGGATGAAGAAATCACAAGCTATCTGGTCATGCCAGCAGCAGTGAAGCGAGGGAGAGGCTGGGGGGTGAACGAGACGGCGGGGGGTGAGAGTCTGGAGCCAGCTTGGCTGCGCCCAGACACCAACTGAGGTTGGCTGTGTCTGCATATCAGCTGCTCAAGAGTCCAGGCAGACAGACAGCAGAAGCGCTTCCTGTAATCTGTGAAACATCTCAGGGTGAGATTTTTCTGGCCAGCAGCAGTAAAAAAACAAACAAACCCCCCCCCCCCC
>JAVLVB010000768.1:900138-915103 GCA_032876305.1 Orestias chungarensis | reverse complement strand
AAAAATGGCAGGCTTTTCCTTTAAAAGAAAAATGATTAAAGTAATAAAAACATACAAAATTCATTTAAGTCTTCATATTATGTACAATACAAGGCTGAAGCACCCTTTAAAATTCTTTTTTTCAAACTTTCTATTTTGAAATAAAACATTTCCTTAATTCTTTTCAAAAAAATGTACATTTTTTAAGTTTTTTTTTCTTCTCCCTAATTTGAATAGTTCTTTGTTGTAACACAGTACCAACAGGTTGTTCTTCAGCTTTTATTCTTAAGTGCAATTCCAGTTCAAAAGCTCATGTGGCCACTGTGGTAAAAATCAGTCCCAACTGGCCGGAAGCCTTCGTTTGGAGATTAGGAGCTTTCAAGTCTTGTGATGAAACCCCTTGAGGGGGGAGGGAGTGGGGCTGCTGTTCCTTCATTGGCAGGATTGTCTGTGTGGCTGTGGTGGTGGTGGAGGGTGGTGAGGGGACGCAGGAACTAAAAAGCAGAGCAGGAGCTGAAGAATTGGACTAGTGGACATATGGTTGTAACTCTGCTACTCTTCAGGTGCTCCTGCTTCGCCGATCTCAGGGTCGGCTACATTGGCACGCGTCAGTGGCTTTTGGAGCAGTCTCTGGCAAACCATGGTCCAAAGACTCAACTGTCCTTCAATGAATGGTTGTGTCTCTTTGTGCATTCACCGGTTTAATCGTTTACTGAAGCCATTTATTTCACTAATCATTTCTGGCCCTAATCCCCTCCACAGAGCTGCGGAGAGCAGGCCATGAAAAAATAAACTCTACGTCTGAAGGGGAGGCAGCAGGGAGCTGGGGGTTCTCAGGTTGGCATGTCTGGGTCACCTTGGAGTGTAGCCTTTGTAATGGCTTCCTCTCGGCCAGTGAGTTTGCGGCAGTGTCAGACACTTCCTGAAGTGCTCCAGCTCTGCTTGTAGCTTTTCCCGCTCCACTGCCAGCTTCTGTCTCTGGGACATTAGCTCCTGCACAACACAGGGGACGTCCAGCATTATTAAGGAAGTAGAAAAAAAAAAAGTTTCTAAAACCTAGTCATGTCCTTATTATATAAGATATTATTGAATACATGAATGAAGGTAATTATCTTTTCAAACAGTACAGCATGATTAAATACATCCTTTTTGCAACAATTTATAACAGTATATTTGTATTTGTTGTTGCGATAAACCTTCATAATAATGGTAATGCAGAATAGTTTTTCTAGCAACCTGTTGCACTGATTGAAATATGAATCATCTCTGATCACAGCGCTCCATATGGCTTTAACTTTGTGGCATTTATTTATGTTACATGCGTGTTTGAGTGTCTTACCCCCATGCTGTGAGACAGCTGCTCAGCAGTCAGACTGAGGTTGTAGTTTTGAGCTTCTAGTCTTCGACACTGGCTCTGTAACACGTGTCTCTCCAGAGTTTGTTCTGTCAGAAAATGGAGGATGCAGAGAGAAAAAGAAAATGGTGTTACATTTAGAAACAGTCGAAGGCGAGAGGCAAGCAGGCCATTTTCAGCTATAGGTGCATGTTTGTCCATCAGTTTGAAATTAAACAACTTATGTTATCAGCTACGAACACACCTGATATGTTTAAATACTTCCCCCTAGTGGTGGAGGAGTGAGTCTCTAGGATTGTTGATAGGCCGTATGCTTTAAACCTTAATTTTGATCTGTTTGCCGTTTCATATCTGCACACTGGAAAAATACTATATTAACCTAATGAGCAATATAAAAAGCATTTGCCTGAAACAGTTGTAAAAACAAATGCATAACTATACATTTAAGACAAACTTTAAAAGAAACTGAAAAAAACTAAACTTAGCATGTTTATTTTATGGTGCCGTTTACCTTCAACGTATTCCTGATATGCTTCAAATATAGATTCAATTCCTTGCCACTTGGGAATTGGGGCCACCTCTTCCTCATCATCGTCATCATCATCATCATCTTCTTCCGAGTCCTCCGGACCAGACAAGTCCTCCCTCGTTACTGCTGCCTCCTTGTGGAGAGGCATTGGAAAGTGCTGTCCATTTGGCTGAGGGTGGGAGAGGGAGTGCGAGAGGGGAAGGGGAAACGGCGGTGCGTTCAGGTGAGGCTGCGAAACTGACTGAGGAGGACGGCTAGGGTGGTTCTGAAGCTCGGGAATGTTATAATGGACCGAAGACTCCTGGAGGTGAGATGAATCAGACACACCGGCTGCTACTCCTAACAAAAAGCAAAGGAAATAGAAATACGAACAACTCAGAAATTTCAATAATAAAGATTTTATTTTTGCACAAAGGATAAGCCTAGAAATTATTTTACATTATTTCTGACAATCTATGCAACAAAGTTTCTGTTTGCCACATCTAAGGACCCAACATCCACCCATATGTGGTTTCCTCTTATTGTCAGAGTAAGCCAGCTTAGCCAGCAACCATAAGAAGAAGAGCACCTAATTTGTTTCTGTATAGTGGATTGAAAGAAAGTTTTTCCCTTTGTAACCCGTAAAAATTTAGCTTTCACAGGGAAGTTTAGGCACAATAATTATTACAGCAGTTGTTAAGAACTCTTTTTGTCCATCACTTTTGACTGCCACTTAGAAGAGTTTATTCCTGTCATTTAACCATCATAAACGAATAATTGTCCAGTAGCAGGACACATTTTTGTCCCTATGAAATATATGAGAATATTCAATCAAATATGTTTAGGCCCCCAGTTGAATGATTTGACGAGTGTTAGTGGGAGCGCTGCCTTAGACTTTACTGTACTGACATTGACGTTTTAGCTTGTTACCTTTGTGTTTCTGCAGAGCCTTCTGAGTGGACTGAAGCACAGATTCATGGAACTGCTGGGCGAATTCCTCTGGGGTGAAGCTGTCCCAGGGCTTTGTGCGGCCATTGACGCTCTGAGGTCCCTCCTTAGCCTGAAGGGGGAGCGGCGGCCGCAAGCTGTTGAGCAAGCTGGAGCTCCTCTTTGGGATGGGTCCCTCGCTGCACCCCCGGGCCTTATCTGGGTAGACAGCTGGGGAGGGGGGTGCCTTTGGCCGTAAGGTATCTCCAAGGGGTTTTGGGTGGTTGTTGGGGGAGGCTGGGCAATGTGGTGGAGGACTATATGGTCTGACATTATGGTGGTCGTCAGATTCAGAGGAGTTCTGGGTAAATGCTGGATCTGCAATTATTTCAGCATATGTTATCATGAGGTATATATAATACACACATCATCTCTACTGAGGTACTCCACTCAGAAACTATTCGTGTAAATGAACACTTCACATTCACAGCTGTCCAAATACACGAAAGTTTACAAAATCTTTTATGAATACTTAAGTGATGAAAAAAAGTGAGTGATTATCCAGTAGCAAGCATCTTACCAGAGATGTGTGCTTGAGGACTCTTGCACAGTGGATGAGTTGCGTGTCTGATTGTGTCCAAGGTTACACTTTTTTCTTTAATGGCTTGAAGAAGCTTCACCACCCTCTCATTGTCTAAAAGAAAGAGAAGGAAACAGTTTCACATGATTGACGTTTTCATTTAAAGATACTCATTTAAGGTAAGGTACTGCTACTGTAAGGTTGCAGCCTAAACTCCCAGTTTAGGCCATTTATGCCTCCTTAATGTTGGTCACACTTTAAAAGCAAGGTTTTAAAGGCATTATTATTTTTTTGGTTACTTTACAATGAGAGGAACTATTTAGAAAAACAAACTAAAGGCTTGGAAATGTAATTCTTAAACTGATGTGTGCAGACAGCTTCGACAAGTCCTCCTATCTCACTGGGTTAAAACAAAAATGAGTCACACATTGCTTAACACAAACTGCATATAATATGGGGATATTAAGTTGACATCATTTTGTTCTACCCTTTTTATAATTTCCTTTGAGGCCTGAGTCAGCATGTCCATGGGAGTGGAGTGCAAATAAAACAAGCGCAGCTAAACTGAAGTGAATCATCAGAAGCCTGCAGGACAGACTGCAACTGACTACTGCTTTTTAGGGACCAACTGGGAATCATTCATTTAACAACTTTGATTTTTCTCATGGTTGTTTCCAATTGTGCATAACAATTTTCTGGGGAATGAATAAAAGATCATTCTATTACACTCTAATCAGAGTGGTTTAAATTATAATAAAGTAAGTAAAAGGTGTTGGACAGCCTAAACTAGACTGACCTTTTCTCCCCTGCATGGTGACATGGGAAAGTTTAAACATGGTGAGAAATCGCTTCTTGTCCTCCAGTTCTGGCGCCCGGTCCATTTCCTCTGGAGTGAAGCGCGTGCTGAGCTGAGCAGGAGGGGGCGGGGGAGTGCGTTTGGACTGCGAAGCGGGTGGTGAGGGGCTGCGTTCCCTGAGCATTCTTCTCCTTTTCCTTCTCTTTTGCTGCACAAGCTCTTCACGCCGGCTCACGGTGGTGAGACTGAACTTTCTCAGAAACTCTAATTTCTGGAAGGGAACAAAACAATAAATATTCTTTAGTTTTGTATTAGGATTAGTTGTATTTTCTTTCGATGTGTAAAAGTATGGAAAGAATATGCTTTTTGTGATATTTTACCTCTGTGGAGTCATCTAGTTTCAGTGGGGGCTGCTCTGCTACCCTCCTGAGATGGGCTCTCACCTCCTCCTCATCACTCTCATCGTATGAGTCATCCAGCTCGTAGTAGTAACCTGCAGAAACAGTGTCACAATATTTTACTTGGTCTTGTAAAAATGTCCGCCTATGATATTTGTCGAATTTCCATGATGACTCGATCAGATCATGTTTCTATGACAAATAAGTACCTTTCTCTTTGGCCTCCCGCCTCCTCTTCTCCTCCATGTCCAGTTTACTGACAGGCCTTCGGTGCTGCTGAAGAAACTCATCATAGATCAGAACATTGTCTGGACCCGTCCCTTGTGCAGTTAGTGGTCCAATCCCGCCTCCAGATATTATTCCAACACCTTGTCCGTGCCTGCTGTGCACTGGATGTCCCTGAAGGTTCTTCAGTACAGCATTGATTTTTAAGCTTCCCTCCATTTCATACTGACTCGGCAAAGACATCGACGCCCTCTGCTGGATAAGGAAGGACTGGGTGGATTTCTCCAGATCAGCAAGAAAGGTGCTGTGCTCGGGGAGTACTAGAGGAGCTCTAAGAGGGGGGTATTTCTCCATCGCCACCATGTCTCTCCTTCGAGATCCATCATCATATTTATGGGGTCCCGGGGGGCCCCGACTTATCTCATAGTGGCCCATCCCTGAGGGCTCGTGGCTACGTCTGGATTCTGAGGCCGTTTCTATGAGAGAGGCGGGGTTCCACAGCGTCGTTGGGGGCGGAGGGTGGTGGTCCCGTGGCGGCTGTGGAGGTTTGGGCGAGATGAGGGGTGGAGGGCCACCTAAGTGGGGTTGTTGCTCCCTACTTCCTGGGTCGTGGTGGTTTTGCAGCGACCTGCAGGAGTAAAAACCAGGCAGGGTTTTTCTTAATGTTAGATGCATTAAAAAAATAAATCGTCTTCCAAAAAAAAGTGCTTCCTATCAAACACATGGAACAAGACATACAGCAGAGCCCAGGCGATATGCCCGTTTTCTCTCAGACCTGTCAGTGTGTTTGTGCAAGGCAGCGTTATCAAACCCAGACAGGGTAGCCCTGAGCAGAGTGAGGATGTGGCCAAGGCACACACTTCCTTCCCAACACAGAGACACTTTTTTTATTTTTTTATCTGTTAGGCCTTTGTAGCGAGGCATGCACAGAAGAGGCTGTGCACAGAAGAAAAAGAGGCCAGAGGAAATGTCCTCCTGATGAGGTGCCAAAAAAGAAAACCTTGAATGGTAAAAACACTGCAAATCATCCTAAAGACTAAATATATATATATATGCAAACATAAATAGCAATAAACAAATTGTTAATAGCATTGGTAATTTAATAGTAACAGGAGAGGCTCATGTCATGTATATTTCCAAATTAAAATGTTTAAGTCTTAAACACACTGTAAGACCAGTTTAATTATCTATATAAATGTTAGTTTGGTGTGTGTGCATAAGCAAAGTGCATCTTATCTGCAATCTGCAGCCTTTGAGCTGTGATTATGTGATTACACTGAAGGGCTACTGATAGCATGTGTATATGTGTGTTTCTCTCCAGTCCTGCCAGCATTACCCACAACCTTTACCTCTGAATCACAAACAACATAAACATAGTCACGCGCACAATGAGAGGTAGGAACCAGGCTTATCCTGTGCGTGATTCAGAGGATTAGCCTTTGTGTCTGTCCAAGTTGTCCAACTTAACAGCCTGTTTGAAACCCTTATTAATTCCTGCTTATAAACATGAGTTATTAAGATCCAATGGTCCTACATTCATTAGTTCTCATACATGGAAGTTCTTTTTTATTTCAGCACAATAAGGCGGTATAAACGGAAATAGAACAGATGCCGTTATCCAGAAATAGTTCCATCCTTTTCAGCCTAAACCAGACTTAATGCCTGCCTGGATTTAGAACTGGAGCACAGAGCGATCAAGTGAGCAAAAATCTCACCATTCATTTGTTTTGTTGCCACAGATCCAAGAACTGTTTGTTTTTATCAGTTAAAACAAATTGTGCAATCACTGAATGAAATCATAAAAACCCTGCCATGGCAAGTAGACCCAAAACATGGTTTTGAACGCGTTAGCTCACCTGTGAGAGTCTGTCCTGTGATCGGGTCCTTCAGCAGGTCGGCTCAGGTCCAGATGCTGCTCCAAAACCTGCTGGCGGAATTCAGACACCTGGGACTGGCGATCCTCCTTCTCCTGCCTCAGCCTGCGTTGCCGCGCCAACCACCTCTCCTCCTCGTTGGCCCTTTGCGTGATCATTGAGGCGGAGAGTCCGGTGGCCACAGCGCCACAACCCATGTAGAGGCCTTGGGTGGAGATGAGACTAGAAACGTGGTGAGGTTGAACCATTGAAGGGTGGATTCCTGGAGGCACGGGTTTAGGAGCAGGGAGAGCGGGCTCCTTGGCTTTATCTGCAGCAAGTGCCAAAAACAGAAGAGTTATGAAAAGATAAGTAGCAGCAACTTTGTCATTTTTATTTCAACTAACAAAAACTAAATAACTTGTTATAATGTTAGAATTACTTTTTTACCTGCTTTGGTTCAATTTTCACCTTTTCCGATTTGTACATGTTTTGATCCCTATTCACTTTCATTTAATAGCCTTTGTTTTACCAGGGTACCTTAACCATTAAATATCAGTTTATTATCATTTGAAGTGAAGTATTTAAATGGCATATAGAGATAAATGTTGTGAAAATATTCACAAATAAAATCCAAAATGTCTAAAGGTACAAGTTATAAAATAGTAAACACACGTTTGTTAATTTTAAAATGTTGGTTCATTACGGAGAACGTCTTGCCCCAGTAATTGGACACTAGTTACAAGTGGTTCAATGTTACATCTGAAGGCATCTTTTGTTTAAAATGTTACGTATCCTTTTTAATAAAAACAGGTAAATGTTGCATTATAAAAAAAATAATTTATACTGTCATATCCTTTTATTTTGCAAGTGTAACTGCGACCAACAAAAAAAAAAGAAGAAAATTAAACGCAACTTCTATATGTTGAATAAAAAAAACAAAAAGGAATCTGTCCAAAAACTGTGTCAGTGAGGAAAATCAATTTTGTAATGTGTGACTTACATGAAAAAGACAAAACGAATTTTCACTCATTAGACTATTTTCATGATAATTGAGTCTTTTATGTAACACTAAATTACAATGACTGTCCTCTGAATGCAAACAAACTACATAGATCCAAATTCAGTTGAAATGAATCTTAATTCATGGGGAATACAGTCCAGTGCAATCCCAATTACAGTAAACTACAAAGTGGTATGATCATATGTATCCACTGGTAAAAAAACCCAGCCAATTGTACCTTGTCCAATACCATACTGCAATCTGTCATCCTCAAGATTTGGCAACAGTGGAAAGAAACAACTCCACTGTCACAGCAAGAAGCAATCTTCTGAAATACTTTGTTCAAACTATGATTTAAGGAAGTGGCCAAAGCACAAGTTTTGACCTTGAGGCCCTGATTATTTACTGATAAATTCATACAGGATATTTTAACTTTCTCTGCATTCTTCCTTACTCTAAATGACAAGCCAGTCTGTCAGTCCTCAGGTCAGTGTGTCCGATTTTCATCGATAATGATTGAACATAGATATGACCTATAATGTTGCCGTTACAATGTTTATAAACAACGTGACTGTAGCATATGGAGGCAACGTAGGAAGCATGGACACATACCAGCCCGATTAGGGGTTAGCCTCTCGGGCTTGCTTCGTTCCTCCTGTCCCCTCATGTTGTGGAGCTCAGCCAGATAGTGGTTCTCCATGGCCTTAGATGCTTGCAGCTCCTTCTCCCTCAGTGCCCTCTCCTTCTTCCTCTCCAGCTCCTTTTCCCTTTCCTTCTCCTTCTCCCGCTCTCTCTCGCGCTCCCGCTCGCGCTCACGCTCCCTCTCCCTCTCAAGCTCCTTCTCTCGTTCCCGCTCTCGCTCCCTCTCGCGCTCCTTCTCTCTTTCTGCCTCGCGCTCCCTCTCTTTTTCCCGTTCACGTTCTCGTTCACGTTCCCTTTCACGCTGTCGCAGCTCATCTTCCAGCTGGGCTCTGGAAAAATCAATTGCAAAGGCCAACAAATTGATGTCAGCAAAATTAGACGAAGACAACACATAATTTCGGCACACTGCTGAGATATGCTCTATGCATTTACCAATGGGGAGTTTACCTCTCAGAATGCAGTGCTGACAGTGAAGGGTGTGCAAAGTCTCCGGGGTAACGAACGCCTTGTAGGTGCATGTGAACAGCAGGATGTATGGGAGGTAAAGCTCCCCCTGTTGGCAGTTGGTAGAAAGGTGACCTTAAAGCAGAGAGGCAGAACGGGTCATCCATCCTGGAATACAAGGATTACAAGAAAAAAAGAGAAAGAAAGTCAGTCTCCTCATGTGACAGTGCCGCTTTTACTTTTATTAACCCGTGTGCCTCCCTCTCCCAGAGAAGCCACATCACTGGGTCTTCCATCTTTTGCAGGAGGCAGCAGTATCTGTCAACTTAGCTCAATCAACACACAGGAGCCAGAAAAAAAAAAATCAGCACTGTATATTGATGCACAGCTTATATGTATGTGTGTGACATCCACAGCCCACCGCTCATTAAATCCATTATAGAAAAGCGTGTGTGATGGTTGCTGCAGTCCTATGATTCTAGATGACAGACTAGTGCGAAAGCCTAAACTATGAGGGGCCTCAGCATGCACACAATCATGTAGGAAGTGCAGTTAAAAAATATTGCTGCACAAGTCTTGGAAAAACTATACAATTACATCATTTTATTTAAATTTTGCATTTTCTTTCATTTTTGTATTTAAAATGTTTTCCTGCTGTACCAGTACTATTAAGTACAGGCACCAAAGGAAGGGAGTTTATCCAACTAAGTAAAAATACTGCTGGATGGCAGAGTGGGAATGCTTTGAGGTCAAAATGTAATATTCACAATTGCAGTTATATATTGTTCTGCGATGTTGTTCATGCTGATATTACAGTCTGGATTGTGAATTATTACAAATTGTGCGCTTTCTTTTAAACAAGCATTCATTTAGGAAAGTAAAATCTAATATTTATACAGAATTAACATCGTTTTAATATGTAAATACATTCAAACAAGTCTTCAATGATGACTTTACTGTAAAACAAACCAAGCTTGTTGGTAAATCTAGCACCGTTCTGGTCTGAACACCTGGTTAAAGATAAGTGATTAACAATGATATGTTACGCGTAGTTTACAAACTCAGTAGTTGGCAGTCAGAGCAATTTGTTCCATGTATTACTGCAACAATGGAGTGTGCCTTTTAGGCTTCCTTTATCAACCTCTAGAACATATTTGTTACATTTTCTATGAGATTTAGATCAGAAGAATTTGTTGCCAATTATACACAGAGATGATGAAGCCAGGGATTAGAAATTTCTTAACAATATGGACAAAAGTCAAGTCCGACTGGAATATAAAACAGAGGGAAGCATGAAGAGAACACAACGGTCCAACATCAGCTAAGATGTATCCCAAAATTATTTCTGTTTTTTTTGTTCTTTAAAATTTTCTGTTTGGGTATATATTTGATTTTAAGTAGTTTAATTATAAATCATCAAAAAGGCCTGAAATACATTTTGAAAATATATTTTTGTTTTTAAGTAAATTACTTAAATAAATATACATGTTACGGATATTTTAATTAATTTATGTGGACCTGTATTTCCTTTGTCTCTATGTTCAAGTTTAATGTAACTACACCTTTACTGTTGCTGATTATTCAGGCTCTCACAGTAAATAGATGTATAGACCCAGTTTACAGTCAACCATGTACCAACACACACATATAATCATAGGTTTTGCACAATCGCCGTGATGCCATGGAGAGATCACTCTGCCTGTGTGTTTATTTCAGAGAGATCTTACCCCGACAGACAGAAACCATGCAAAGTCAACAATAAGAAATAAAGATCTTACCGGTATGGTGTGAACGAGGGGTGGGGAAGGTAGCTGGGGTGGTAGTACGCTGCCGCAGCTGCTGCTGCAGGGTCCAGACCCAAAGGCAGAGACTGCATCCTAAGCGAGTCCTCAGTCGTTGCATAGGGCCGAAAACTCCGGATGTACTCCTCGGGTATGGCACCAGGAGGCACAGCATTAGATAACTGTCTGGGCAGGCTGTAGGAGCCGGATGGAGTAGAAAGGCACAGCAGAGAAAATGTGGTTTGTTTGATTTTCTGTTTATAATTGTGTACATTCATCAGTTTTCAATACGGAGCTACGTGAACTAATTGCTTCTCAGCACTAATGTCAAAAAGATGAATGTGTGCTTATGTTGCTTATTCCAAAGAGCCTCATATACAGAAAAAGGATATTGATCACAACATCTAAGTGAGCAGCTACTTCCTATTGTTAAACTAAACACAGGTTTAGCAACTTTAAAGCGAGAAAGACATGTTTTACTCACTTGAGGGGAGGAAAACGTGAATCCTGCATGACAGCGCCAGGGCTGAGACCGAAGGCATAGGGGTTTCCCAGGAGGTGAGCAGGGACTGAGGGGCCAACCTTCTCCTGGGAGAAGGTCCCTTCTGCACCCAGGCGTTCCCTGCTGGGCCCACGGGGCCCCGAGTCAGCCTGCAGAGAGATAGAGGGAAAGAATCTTGGTTATTGTTTGCTGGGACCTGTGACCGTCACGGTTGTCACTGCTTGCGGAGACGACCCTTTGAGAGGGGAGGTAGGAGAAATAAAAGGACTGTTTATGGACGCGCAGCCTCCCTTGCCCAATCTGCCAACCTCAGGCATTTTTATATCATTTGTTACACAGCATCCTCTGTTAACAACTCTTGGCTTAACATTTCTAAAAGTGAATGTTTTATCAAGGAGGAGAAGCAGGTGGATAAAGGAAGAAAAGAAAAAAGAACATTTTCACTAATGGTAAATGAGAGCTGACATCTTTATGATCAGTGATGTTTCTAGGGATGATGACTCTGATCTTAGTTAAGGAGTGTGTATCTCTGATTGTGTGCACAACAAAGTCAAACAATCTACATCCCTCTGCCTCTGTTCATGTTTCTTCTGTTTCTTCCTTCCCCTCCCTCCCTTCCTCTTTTTCTTTTTGGCAATAAGCTTCGTCTCACTTCTTCAATCCCACAACAAACACGCACAGACGCTCAGCAGGCACACACACTGTTTTAGAGCTACAAAAGACATCCCGCTGCGGGAGTGGGAGTGCGTTTTCCGAGGCTTTGGTTTTCCTTGGCCCACAAACGCAAGAGCAGAGGAGAGGTTTTTACACCGCTACCAAGCTGTACAAAGAAAATTGCTCAAAGGAGGACATACAGTAAAAGGGTTTCCTGGGAAAGAAGGAACATTTATCACATGTCTTACAAAACCAGACTTAAAATTGGCAAGAGAGGAAGTAGGACGAGAAGAAAGAGATGGGGGAAATCAAGATGAGACCATAAAGACAGTGAGGAGTTGGCAGTTCTTGAACTCACTAAATTAACCTCTAGGTTCCCTGGGAGTAGAAGACCTTACAGCAGCACTGCCGCATCTCAGACCGCTGCCTCAGATAAAACAAATCCCATTTACTGAACCATTAACTCCACAGCTACTGACCCAGGCTGACACTGATGTGCCAACATCCAACCTTAAATGCCTCTAATGGTCAGACTCCCAACATGACCCTTTGTTTAAACCCCCGTTCACACTTTCCAGTAGTCTAATGCAGCCATTTACTTCAAGCGCTTTGTTGCACTTCACTAAACTCCACAGCACTTTATTCCCCAAAAAGCAAGCACAGACTCCTCGACCCCGGGAAAATCCCTTTAAAGCTTTATGAGCACAGGAAGAAGGTGGATGTCTAGGGGTGGCCTCAGCAGCCATTTGGATAAGAGGGACATATCTCGCTATCAGCTATTTATCGTTGCTTTATCATGTCTGAAGATATTCAGATATACTGGCTGCTACAGGATGACCGTATGATTTATTTTGTGTCCCAAGAAGTAAAAAAAAGCTAAAAAAGTTAGGGATATGGTAAAGTTTTGACGCAATCATTTTCAAAGGTCAAAACAGCTTTTATCATATGTATTGCCTGTTCCAATGTTGGCTTATTTATGGCAATATTTTTGGATGCCTTTGATTTATTCATGTGCCCTTTATTGTAACTGGACTATTAAAATGCCTTTTTTTAACCCATTTGATTGACCCAGAGGTCTGTGTGAATCTAATTTTGTCAGCTGGAACACGTAACCTGGATGCTTTGCCTTCATTTACGGTCGCTGACAGCGAGTACATAATTTTTTGCTTGTGCATAAAATACTGATGACTACTTTTCACATGGATCAACCTCCAAACATGCAACACAAAGCAATGGGAATAACTTTTTTCGTTGCCATCCCACTATGCACTGTTTAATTTACAGAAATATGGTTTTTACATGCGTTTCATACTGGCCCATATCTAGTGAACTTTGACTTGCAAACAATACAGAAACAGGATGTTGTTCATACAAAAAAAAGTATTACCACCCTGACTCTTTAAGTTTTTACATTACTGATACTTAAGTTACATTTTTGCTGCGGTAATACCTGCAGAGATATATGTCATTAGGTATTATTTTTGTCTTATTCTAATAATCTAAACACAATTTATCGTGCTGTTATTATAAGAATCCAGCAAAATCCTGCCTCAAGGCAAACATGATTTGACCCTACAGCCCACTGCGGCTAAAACCTTCCTGTAGATGACATCAGACTATGTGGTAACTAGCGGCTGGTATGAGAGAGTTGAAACTGTGTTCAACGTCCTACGTCGGGCAGTGCGAGTGCGTCACAGAGCCATCTTCTCGCCTCAAAGGATGTGATGCGATTACTGAGAATTGGTTCAATCTCTAAACACAGATTGGCCCTGAAATTGAATCAACTGTTCCTTGCCAACAAATTTCACACAAATCTTATAAGACGATGGAGCTGCAACAATTTAGCTGTTGTCGCAGAATTTTAGCCATTGCATTGGTTCGATTTCTTGTTTAACAACCTATAAGGCCACTAAAGCTGAGCACATCCCTGGTACATGGAAAACTAACACAAAAAGACGCATAACCTTTTGTAAAGATACAAAGTGATCAGGGAGTTAAAACATTTGAAAAAGAATCCAAATAGTATTTAAAAAAAGATAATCATGCAATTCCCCTGTTAAAATTACATTTTAAGAGAATGAGAAATGTAAAAGAACCCCTTTGCAGCCAGCTGATTGGCAGTGCACAGCAACAGGCGGAAGTGCTGTATAAAATAACTATATTTTAATTTCATTGTTTGTAAAGAAGCCCTGGTTCATGGCAAATGTCATCTTTAGGCACTTTACCTTATAAAAGCATCTGCGGCTATTTTAATATGACAATTAGTAAAACGACTATTTAAAGAACCCCAGTTAGTTATAGCATGCAAATATGATTTCAGCAACTCCACCTCCTAAACGATTGAGACATGTTGCTGCAATCCTTCGTAGCGTGCAGACTTGAACATTACTGTATACTTCGTAAATACATCCACTTTAAACAACCTGGTATAACATGATACAAGTACGTGACCAATGTCTATTTATAATATCTTTATACAAAAGAGCTTTGTGACTCACAGTTAATCTTTTTTTCCCTGACTTTACTTCTTGAGAATCTACATGAACTCACAGAAGGTATGCAAAGGTGTAGGTGCAACAAGTCAGACCTGTGATAAGGCCCACAACACTTAGTCTCTCAGGCGTCTACACTTGCAAGCAGCCGTGTCGTTTGGGTTTCTCCTTCTTGAAAATGCTCTATTCACCAGCAGACTATCACTCTGCACACACTAACAAACACAAGCACTCAAACTCTAAAGACATATCCATTAACAGCCATCTTCCTCTGTGCAAGCCAGGCCCCTGTAACCCTCAGTGAGGGTGGGAGACCCCGCACACTGTAGAGTGCTCGTTTATGCCTCTCAGATGGAGCCATGAATCTAAATTGCCAATTATAAAGCAATTACTGGCAGCAGCGGGAGCAGACTCCCGCAGTCATTAAAGCAAAATGCCAACGCACCAAGGCCTCCTTACTTCGCTGATCTGCCCGTCACCCCCACCTTTGAGAGACAGACTCATTTCTCAGCCGGAGAGACGCTAAAATACTCTTCTAATGCACAAAGGAGGACACAAAACATTTTTGCCCACAGATAAAAACGAGTGTTTATCGGACGCTTTACAAGGGATGCAGAAAGCACACTTGTGCCTCTGAATGACACCATTTCCTCTTTTTGTAACCGTAGAGTGCTACCCTGTATTAGAAAAGCCTGTTACACTATCATCTTCGTGGAAAAAAAGAAAATGTCCATGGTGTGTGTCTGTACCGTCCTAAAAATTGCCTAATGGCCGCAGCAGAAACGCTGGAGATGCCATAATGCCGGCTTTTATGAACACCCCCCCCC
>JAVLVB010000768.1:885888-900038 GCA_032876305.1 Orestias chungarensis | reverse complement strand
CACGTACATGCATACACTTAAGAAATGGTTTTACATGCATTTGGAGGTTTTGATGCTATATTTCTCCTACTGCTGTGTGAAACTTCTACATATGCCAAAGAAATGGCAAAAATGATATAGTCTCTCGGAGAACCTCCTCAACCTTCCCCCTTCCACTGGCTGACCCTCGAACTGCAGAAAGGTCATTTTGACAAAGCTGTAGTTGCAGATTGCAAGTTTCAGGGCGGGTATGTAGAAAAGAGGATACCCAAATGCAACAGACCTCTTCGCCAGACCCCCACCCCCTGCCCCCTTTCTGTGTGTCCACAGGGAATCGTCTAAATGCCTCAGAAAATTTCCACATGTTGTTGAGTGCGGCTCATCACCATGCACTTGGCCACAACCATTAGCACTGAGCTGAGATAAGGCTTAAAGCGAGGGCATAATCCATAATCCACTCCTTATCAAAGCAAGCAGCTCTCCCACTTTCTTTCTCCTTTACGATGCAACTTAAGAGCATGGTCAGGTTTATGTGACTGCGGACGCACTGGACTGCTGAGGTGAAAGTGCTAGGGGTTATGTTTGAGGGCTACCAGCCTTACCCCAAGACTAGGGGGGGATATCCAAGGTCGGAATGAGTGTGAGCATACAGGGACATTGACCTGCCAGCTATATCATAGACAATAATGTTAACTATATATTGACAAATTATGAACCGCAAGCTATCACTGATACCCAAAAGGTCAATCTGGAGTATGTAGATTGTGTTTAGATTTGAACAATTTTAAAGATCAGAACACCACATTACAAAGCAGAAAAATAGAAATAAACAAAACATGAAAAAGGAAAGAAAAAAAAGGAGGCTTTTAAAATGTTACTCTACCTGGCGCCCCTCGTTCCTCCACAGGCCGTTGCTTGTTTTTGTTGGAGCAATGGTGACTACAGGTGGAGTGTTTGGCACACTGTGGCCTGCTGGGGGAACAAGCACAGGTCCTGGACCGAGAGGACCCCTCTTAGGTGTACTGACTGGAGAGCTGTGGTTGGTGGCTGGAGAGGAGACTGGAGATGACTCACTGCTGATGGAGGATGCAGCTGGAGACAAAAACAACACAGAAACCTTCAAAGAAATGTCACACCCTGAAGTTATCGTAGCTCTGGAAGTTTAGTGTCGTTTTGCTGATTGGGTAGCTCCAACCGAGTTACAAGCCTTTTTCAGCCTTTACAGGTTTTCTTCTAGAATGTCTGACCTTGGTACCAGAAAAACTTTCCATCAACTCTGAACAACATCCCTTTCTTATTTATTTGCCAGGTACATACAGGACATACTAGGAATTTGTTTTACACTGAGGCAGCCATTTGCGGCGCCAGGTAGGCAGTAGTGCAAAGGGTCTTGCCTAAGGACCCACACTGGATGCTGTGGTGTATTTTGCCATGGGCTGGATTTGAACCAGCCAATGCCACTGTAATTTTTAGTTTTTGCTTTTTTTGGCCACTGCAAAACAATAAATAAAATGAAAAACTACAAACAAATACTTAAATTAAAAAGGAAGCTTTATGTTGTACACAAAGTACCACGTAATCGTAAACTGGGAGACGAGATATGTGGTTTTCATTGTTTTGAAATAAAAAATAAAATGGTATGTGTTGTAACTGCATTAAGAGGTCATTTAATTCAGTCCTGTACGAAGTTTCTAGCGGTCATAACAAACATGTAGATTTAATGGTTATATACAACGATATAAGAATTAAACATTTTTACCTAAGTTTAAAACACTGTATGATTATGTTGCCTGACTTCCAATGGGAAGGTAAAGGGGTTCAAATCCAGCCCCTGACCTTCCAATTTGAAGTCAGGCAACATACCACTTGAGCTATCCAGCTATCCAGATAAAAAAGCAACCAACAAAGGTTTATGATGTTGATCTCTACAACTGAATTAAATGACCTCTTAAGTATTTGTTTGTAGTTTTTCATTTTATTTATTGTTTTGCAGTGGCAAAAAATAAAAAAAAATAAAATAAAAACTACAGTGGCATATGTCAGAATCTGCAGGATAAAAAACTATAACACTGTTTGACTGTCAACATCAATATGTGTGTATGTGAGGTGCTTACAGGCACATATGTGCCCAGCTCCCCTCCATCCGTCCTCTATACATACACATGCACAGCTGGTGGTGAAACACTAGTCCAATGAGCGCCTCTGCTGTGATGTAGCTGCGCCACATTAACAAAGCCCTCCAGGAAAACCCTGTAGCGCGGGGTCACGGTCTGGTCACATGCTTCACTTTCAACATATCTTGGTTCCTCTCTCCCTGGCCGCATAACCTTTAATATGTTAAACCCACATTCACATGCCTTTGTTTAGTCTTTCATCTTCCTAACCATAACAACCTTAACCTACTCTCTGTTAACCTTTTTGTGCTCCTGACTAAATCCGCTTTCTACTGTGCGTTTCTGCCCTTCTGTGTCCCTATATTGATGTTCCTGTCCTCCTGCTATTTAAATATGTCGTCTTTGTTCTTCCTCTACAAGACACCCCCCCCCCCCCTTTTTTTATGACAAGTATGCTGTATATCACCAACTCTCAGAGGAAGTACAGCATTACACAGTCGAACTGGGTCACAACCCTCTTGGTGGGAGATTGCTGCCAAAAGGACATTGAGAAATGAGTGCTTTGGTGTGCAGGTAGAAGGACGTTGTGCAACACCTTGCTTACTTTAAATTTATAACAAGCAGAAATCCCAGACCAATTTCAGGCCTGCATCCTACCCAAATTTCTTCTCTGCTTTAGTTTCCATGGCAACATAACCATAATAACCGACGTCATCTCGGAGTAGGTGCAGTGAAGACACAAGAGCATTTTACACTCCGAATAACAGCAGGGATCAATGAAGAAGGAGATTTCTATCACCTCTTTAAAAATCTATGAAATTTTGGTGGCTTGGCAGAACTGGGAGGGGAATAGCATGGAAACAATGTGCGATGAAGAGATGATGATGGGACATGTGGAGAGAGATGAAAAACTGGAGATGGGGAGTGATTACTTTTTAAAGTAAAAAAAAAAAGAAAATAATGAAGAGCAAGATAGGTGATAGGAGCTAGACCAGAGAGAAAAGCAGAGATAAGGGGTGCAGATGGGCGAGTGGTGGATGGGGTTGGGGTGGGGGCAGTCATATCTTGTCTGCACAATAGCAATTAGTGGCCTAATCCACCCCCCCATCCCCCTTTCCTCACCTCAGAGAGCTATTACTCTCCCCTACAAGACTAGGCCAATCAATAGCAGCCCACTCAGCCTGGGGAACAGAGCTACACTTAATACAGCTCTAGTGTCACAGCCTATTCAGTCATCACACACATGCACACTCGCAACATGCATACACAAGGACGGGGGACACAAATAAAGCCAGAGAGGGGGAGCCTGGCGGGGGGTGGGGAGGGGGTTATCACAGTGATACTCTACTGCTAAGCAACAGAGCTGCACTACATCTACCCCCACCTCCCCCTTGGCACCCCCCCTCTATCTCCTCTTTATTGTGGAGGCAGAACAGACCAAAGAAGAGGCAGGGCAGACTAAATAATTAAGAGCAGAAGGGGAAGCAGGTAAGGAAAGGTTGGAAAAAAAAGAGACAAGAGCCTTCAACCAACAGCTTCCTTCTCTCCTTGCAGCTTGGAGAATCTGCGTACAGTTCAAAGCATCCTTCTTTGATGGAAAGACATATTATACAAGTGGGGGGGGGAGACACAAACACACCAACAGCTATTATTCTTCTATCATTTCCACCTCTTCCTTTCTTACAGCACCCCTAGACACAGCACCTCTTTAAACCCTCCACTTCATTTTGCTTCTGTTCAAACATAGAGCCTACAAACCAGACCCAGATCTGCCAGCCTTAAAGCTCAATTAAAAAAATAGATATATAAATTAGTACTCATTCAGACTTCTGTTAGATGGGTTACCTTACTGCATTCACACAAGGGAAATATCTTGTCAAAAGGATGCATACACCATAAACTAATTTTATTTTGACAATTAACCACCACAAACATTCTTTTATAGGGGTTTAATGTATATATACATAACTGTGAAGTGTAAGGAAAAGAGACATTGTGTTCGGCTGATTTAATGTAGTGTAAAATACTGATTTCTGATGATATTAGAGCTATGAGCAACTGTCTTGACCAGGCCTTTAGATCTAGGGACTGAAATTAAGACCAAATCTTCTACAGAAGAGCTTGGTCACATGGAAATTGTCTAAAAACACTAATGTTTAATTCTCCTCAAAACGTATCTGTTGGTTTGGGCCTGGGTCTCATTATTGTGCTGAAAGGGGCATAGCTGCATTAGAAAGTCTGCACATATCTAATGCAGCTCTAATTGTATGTTGAAGGTCATTTCTCTACAGAAAGATGAACCAGTGTGAAGTTTTTGTTTGCCATGTTTAAAGAGGTTCTTCTCAAGAGGTACCCTGTAATTAGCTCTATCCATCTCTGAGAGTCAAAAAAACAAAAAAATACATGAGCGAAGCACGTTGATTTCTCTACCACTTTTTTATTTCATATTTTAACAGTGCACTTTCATCGTGTCCCCAGAGGTTATATTTGTAGACCGGATCTCTAATAGCTGTCTGGTAAACATATTCCCCTGCTTGAGCCATGAATGTCTGGAGCTCCAGGGTGTACAGGCCTCTATGCGGCTCTCCTGAATAACACTCTCTTATCCCATTCTATCCGGTTTAGGTGGGATCATAGCTTTGTATGTCCTAAGTTGTGCCATATTCACATTTTTTTACGTGGTAAGCCCGGAATATTACCTTGTATGATTTTACTCTGGTCCTTGATCCTTGTTTTAACCTTTGGGATTGGAATTCTAAAATACTTTGTTTAGTCTATCAAATAAAAGGCAAATAACAGCCATAACAAATACATTGATGGTAGAGGTTTATGGGTGCAATGTGAAATTTTAAAAGTTTCTTTCTTTCGTTGTGCTTCTCCTTCCAACTTTAAGATTTCCTTGTGGACCACTATCAAAACCCCACTCTTACTAGTGCATCTCCCTCTCATCACGCCACCATGTGATAGGCCAAAAAGACATGTGACTGGAATAAGCGTGGTGTCATCACTGCCATATGCTCCTCCCATTCTTCCTATAGAGATAAGATGGCCACACACACTGGGCCTGCAGGGAGCTGGAAGAAGAGAAACTGAGCGAAAGCTTTCATCCCCAGAGACTAAAATGGGCTCATCAGCCCTCAACCTGCACTTCATTAACGGGACTGTCACTTCTCCTATACGTCGGAGTGCGTGCTGCGTGATGATGGGGTCTGGAGGGGGTTACAGGGAGAGAAATAGGAATGGAGGAGAAGGAGATAGAATGAAAGAGGGACAAAAGAGATAAGAGGAGAATCCTGTCTCAGTACGTAGCCTAGCTCTATATGATTAATGTGGAGCTGCTTTCTCCACCGTCTCCTCTATTACCAGTCCCCATTCTCTCCGAGAGCCTCCACACTTCATTGCTCAAGCTGATCCACATGCACACACACAATCAGGGAACAGAAGCGACAAACAAACCAAGCAATCTGTGGTCAGGGACTTTGGCCAAGTGTCTCCTGTATAGCCAATGCATTTTACATCAATCAGCATGCCTGTACAAAAAAATAAATAAATACTACGAATCTTTAGTCTGTCCTGTCGTTCAGATACACCAACACTGCTATACCTTAATAGGATTTTAGGTGAAACGTTGCCCAACCCCACCCAGTCTGCAGCCACTACCGCCTTCACCTCTGTCGAAACCAGCCGGGCAAACGTCTCCTCCAGCCAAGAAGTGGCTGCTTGCCTCCACCAGCACACCCTTCTTACCCCACCTCCATGAGTCTTCCTCCCAACATGCATAACAACAACATCAGCACTTAATTAACCAGTCCATTTCACACCTGATGTGCATAGCAGTGCCCAGCCAGCCCTGCATCCATATGCCACCCCAACAAGCACAAGCCTCAACACGTGCACTCTTAACACACAAGTGCACGCTAACTGCACACACCTGCTACTACAGTCTTGGACATGCACTGACAACACAACACAAAGCCTGTAATCTGCATCACTGAGTTGGGGGGGAGGGGTTGAGCATGCTCACACACACACACACAGTATGTGTGTTGCTGTGCTAGTGAGAGAAAGGAAGACGGTACAAGATGGCGGGTAGAAATAGGAGGAGCGATACAGAGTGCCTTGTGCTGACTGTACATACGGCTATATAATGCCACATTTGCAATTATGCACAGAAAGACAGAGGGGAGGTAAATGAAATAAGTTGGTTTGTGGGTGTTTCAGGGACAGTAACAGCCGGAAGGGTTTCTGCTTTTGAGAAACACACACACACACACACACACACACACACACACACACACACACACACACACACACACACACACACACACACACACACACACACACACACACACACACACACACACACACACACACCAAGGCTGCAAAAGCTCCAGGCAGGCTACAGATGGAAAGGTCAGTGACACACTGCCCCACTGTCCCAGCATGCTCTGGGCTCTCCGAAACAAGGGAAGCCTCTGGCCACACACATGCACGCCCACAAACACACGTACACACTCACGCTTTATAACCGACACTTCTGGTTTTCACAAATCTACTAATTACTTCCTAATCCTTTTATCTATGCAGTAAGGTTCTTTCCATCTACCCCAAATAACTTTATTCTCCCTTGCTTCATTTTCTCTCCAGCTGTAAAATAATTTTTCGGGTATGTGTGTCTAAGCAGAGAGTGGAGAAGAAACAACCGGGATGATTAAACCCAGATCGGCTTAATTAATCAGATATCAGGAGGTCTGCCTTTCCGAGGCAGCGTGCTGGCTGCTTCTGCACGGATTTGCTTACACATGTGAGCGTACGCTGGATGAAAGTGTCCTTTATGCTGCTCTGATACTCATTATCCATCACCTCCCCTCTTCAGCACAGCTCTCAATACACAGAGCTATTCATTACGCTTGCCTCAGACAAGCAACGACATATGCGAGTGTGTGCGCGTACGCACCGGTGTGTGGGTGCGTATATAAACAGCAGCCGTGCTCCGGGTCTTAAATCAGTTCAGCGGGCTGGTCGCTGTGATACTGGTGCTCAAACTAAACTAATTCCTTTAAGCCTCAGAAAGTGAGTCATGACTTCTCTCGTACATATAGCGCCGCTGAAAGCGTACACCACAAGGTGGGGAAAGAGAAGAGGCTGAGTCAAAAGGTAATGAAAGGACAGCAGGCTGCAGCATGCAAATAAATCACAAGGCTTTTTACCATAGCAAAGACAAGGCTTTATACATGTGGGGGTGTTTGAGTGTGTTGGCCTATAAATACAGACTGTAGACAAAAAAAAAATGACTTGAGTTCAGGAGCCATATGACTTTGCCCACCATGGAAACACAAGGCTTCCTACACAGGCGGCTGCACCTTGCATCTACTTTCTGTTCAACAAAGGAAAAAAGGCAGATCTTTCTTCTGCCAATTTTGAATTACCAATAGCTCTGTGCACATGTCACATACAAGTAGTGTAAAACAAAATAATGAAATCATTTATACAAAAAAAAAAGGGGGACATGCAATAAAACTAAGACGGAATATATTGAATGAAAAGAAATGGGTTCTTTATGAAAGTGCAAGACTGAATTTTCTAGGTGAATTTTTGTGTTTCACAACGTAACAGCCAGAAAGCGATAGGCCTGACAAGCAAGGCTAAAACAGCGAGGAGAGATAAAGTAAGGAGAAGCAGCCTCTGACTGCTTTCTGTAGATGTAATAAATCATCTGAGAGGTTCTGGGTCCCAGACTTCTGTGGGTTGGGGAGCAAAGTGTCCATGGCCTTTACACCGGGAGAGGTTTCTCTAGTTTAGCAGCAGGGAAGAACACGTGGCTGCTCTAGTGCCAAGGCAAATGGAGCAAAGATTTTCCTTTTCAAAATTTTCCCACAATTCCTTAAATGATGCACCGCTCCAGGTTTTTCTAGCCAATCTCAATTTCCTATTTTCTTTAACAGTGTTAACAGTGGTATGGTTTCCGGCTCTTTGGGTGGTTGTTTGGTGCTTCTTTAAAGAGGAAAAACTCAGGGTCTACCATTCTCTTTAAAAATTATTTTAAAGTGAAAAGTACTTAAGAACAGTATGATTAAAAAGTCTTGTTTTTCTTTAAAGTATATATAAAAAAATAATCTGTTTTATCATAGGTGAATCTAAAAGGGAGAGATAAAAACATTGAATATCAAGCATTTTCCATTTATGGAGCCATTATATAAATAGGAAATGTGCTTTTTTTCTGACAAACAGCCTCTCATGACAACGAACTTAAGAGTCAAGAGACACAGTGACACGTGCATCCAGGCGTATGGACTAACACACAGCACATTAAATGGGTCAACTAGAGTGGCTCCTCATTGTACCACATCTCTCCAGGGATAACATCAAACTCAATACAGCGGGGATACACTTAGTTCATACTGGCAGTGCAAACCAGACCAAAGAAGCAGCTAAACATGAAGGTGAAAGATTAAAAAAATGGAAAACATTCGCCGTCATTCTCAATAATGCAAATCCTTTCTTAAATAACTTAGAACACCCGTCAGACTAAAGCAGGAATCAATCCTAGTCACACCACGCATTAGGTTTACCTCGAGGTTCTTCGGCCTGTTTTGCCAGTTTACGGAGGGCTGCGGCAAATCCAGAGTGGGATGACTGGGCAGCTGGGCTTCCATTTGCTACGATGGAGCCATTGAGAGGTGACGGCGTGAGGGGGCTGACCGTCGCCGTTGTACGGGTCGCCGTTGAGATCATTCCTAATGATGGTGACTTTGGCTCATGGCTCATGCCTAAAGAAGCAGACAAAAAGAGAGGAGGACGGGAAGTATTTATTGTTTGCACAACTAAGAACACTATTAAAAAAATCAATCACTTTCCTACTCGATTTGAACAAAAGCCAACTTGCAAAAAAAAAAAAAGAAAGCTTCCATGGAAATAATTGGTAGACGGACAACGCAGACAAACATAGGGGACAAGTAAAAGACATTTGGCTGTTTCCTTTGATACAAAGTCAGGCGAGGCAGGTTGTGATGGTGGTTATCTGTGGCAGCTGGAGAGGATGGGGAATCAGGGTCGTACGCCTTACGGTCAGAGGTGGAAGGTTAGGAGGGCTGGTCAGTCTTCCTCTGCCCAGAAAAAAAACAACCTCACGCATAGCCATCAGAGGCTAGCTGTCGGTTTACACAACAACTCTACAGAGCATGCGCCAACGCTACCAACGACTTCTCCTAGTCAAAGCTGTAAATGTGAACAAATTCACATCCAGCGGTACAGATCTCCCAAACAAACATTATTTAAGAAAAAGGGCTATGTTTGGATCACATAAGGAGAAATACGTTTCGGCCAGAATAACGTTCTTACAGTGTGATAGGCTGCAATAGAAATATCAATGTTCCTGGTATTAAAGATTCAAGCTTGCCAACCAGCACACACTAGTTCTTAGTTTTGCAACTGGAAACCTTTTCTATAAGCTCAATGTAAGTATGAGCAAAAAAAAAAAATTATTTAAAATCTGAAGAGACAAACTCAGATATAACTTTTTCTATGTCAAATAAGGAAAAAAAATATTTAGCTAATATAGGCTCACTAAGAAAGGAAGCGCTTTTTATTTCAATGTAATTACAAGACTTCCAACATTTATGTAATTATAACATTTAATTATATATGCTGACCTTCTTCAGGTGGCTAAATAGCCTTGCGCAGCAACAGGTGGGGGAAGGGCATATTCTATAAACAGCCAGGAAACATTTCTGAAACTAGCATTGTCTCCAACAACTCCTTAAAATAACTTTAAACCACAGCAAATTACATTTTAAACAGTCACCTTTCACATCATCTACAGATTGTGACACTGGTAACCAGCCTGTGCATTTACAAGAGTAATATTCATAAACAAATGCAAGGATGGAAAAGATGTATTTAATTTTTTACCTATAATAAAAAAAAATATGTAAAAAAACAAAAAAGTTAATACCAGGAAAAAAGATCATATTTAAATTTTTGCTTTGGCAAAAGGCTTCTAAAAGTTTCAGTAGAGCTGTCCCTTTCCTTCCTGCACACATGTGCCGTGTGTTTGTGTGTCTTGTAAAGTGAACCTTGCTGACAACCTCTCCGTCCGAGGAATACTTAAATGCCACAGCGGAGCCTGATATCCCTACGTAGCCAGGCAAAACAAACACGCACACAATTAGGGGTGGCTCAGAGGACAATGTAAGTTCAGACAAGGTTAGGTTGAGCGAGCTAGCAGTAATAACATATAAGCACATACGCAGAAAATTGTTTAAAACTAAAATAACCTCCAAAAACTAAAGACTTAACACCCACTGCAGTTTTTAAGCTGACCTTATATTATTTGTTAGAGGATAAAACCGGGCTGCTTACTGCCGGTTTATCAACACTACAATGAGTTTAGCAGGAGTAATGTCTGGGTTTACCTTAGGGGTGGAGAGGGCTATAAAAAGATCATGTTCCCTCCTGAGAAGGGGGCAGAAGATCAACACCTTGTGAGGTTTTGAGCAGACACACAAACACACGGTAGCAGGTCAGGAATGAGATTGTGAATGGCTGTCCTAACACCTACGAGTTGTCCTGCTTGTAACCTCCCAGTTACCCAGTGCACTTTGAGTGAACCCAGCAAACAATTAATAATGGAATCAACAATGACTACTGTCTGCACAGCAAACACAACCCTGCCGAGTCCAGCCACGCTGAAACAGCCCAACTTTTTCAAGACAATGTGTCTGAAAAAAGACGGATACGGAAGTAAAAGAAATCTACCCTAAACTTTTTTGACGCTAACCGGCCACAGAGTAATAAACCACGCGCATGAAGCCACAGGAACGACAGGCAAATGAGACAAACGGTGAGATGGAGAGGGATGAGACGGGGAAGAGCTTGATAATTGCACGCGTCTAGAAGTCTGCCAGAGGTTCGCGAGTCCCACGGTGAGATCAAAAATCGGATGCTGGGAGCTCTTACTGCACAAAGAAGTGGAGCTGCCTGGATCCCCCACGGCTGCGTCTTCACGTCGAGCCCATCCCAGCACACGCGGGTAGTCACCGACAGGACACACACCATCTTCCTGCACTCCCTTTTCTATCTCCTCCTAGCCATCCAGCCGCACTCTTACTGCCGCTCGGAAAAGCTTATCTAACAAAGCAACACACTACACAGCTTGCCTATCTCTCCCCTCCCTGCTCAACCTCTCTCCCCAAGTGAGAAAACAGAAATTCTTAGGCAAGCAGCTGCTGCGATGTCACATGACCTCATCCCGGCCCCCCCGCCCTCCCTCCCTCCCTTCCTCACTCCTCCTCCTCCCCTCTCAACCTATAATTCCTCAGCCATTTGTAGATAACAGACACAGGCATGCCTGCCCTGCCAAGGCGAAGCCGAGGAGGGGGAAGGGAGGGAAGATAGGGGAGGGCACTTGGTCGGTCGCTGCCTCTGACCCCACAGCCAGGGAGCAACACACAGAATGCATGAGGGTGTGCATAGACATGTATTGGTTGGAGGCGGTGGGTGACTTACACATGTGACAGCCTCCCCGCTATAAGGAGCAAAATAAATAAGTAAAACAAAAATGACATGTCTTGACCTTGTCAAGTCCAACAGCTAAGAGAAGAAAGCCATTTGAGATAAATATACAACTTTTAAAGGAACGCAGCTGCTTCTGGACATAGCAAGGATAAGGTTTTTCTGCAATTTAACGTTTAGTTAAACGAACAAGGAAGTTATGTCAAAAATGTGAACTGGCCATCTAACCGACACAACAAAAGACACAGACAGTTCCACGCCAGCCGGCCTGTACCCTGATAAGAGTTGCTCTAAAGTGCTGGTGGGGCGGAGGTCGCAGGAAAAAAGGGTGAAAGCGTGGTTTAGACTTCCCCTTCGTGGGTCCTGCTGTTATTGCAGGGGTCTAAATAAGTTGTTTCTTTAGTCATTACCTCCTTCCTTCGCTTGCTGCTTTTCTCAGAAGGGTGATAGAGCATGTGACCGATACAGATAGAGACATCTACTGCAGACTTCCACCTTAAAATACACCATCCTGTTTCACACCTTTACCCTCCCATCTTAAAAGAATCCTGCTGTTTCAAGATAATAATGTCTGGTTCGTTCTTATTTAGTTAGTAAATGGCTTTGCAGAATCCGCTCTAAGTGTAACCAATTCATTTTGCTTTTATTTAAAAGAAAACAACCTTTCTTGCTGCTTTAAAATGCATGATATTAATATACCGCATAGATTTCAGCAAAATTATGGAATATGTAAAAAATTAAGTTGAATTGTTCTAACATTTATCTGGTAGGACGTTGTTTTTCCGGCTTCAGCTATTCTGCTCTTCATAACTAGCTAATGCTAACTTGCTAATTAGTTGTGGGTATTCAGCTTGCGTTATGCTGCCTAAATAACACAGACTACTAAGCAACATGTGGGAGAGGGTCAGAGAGGCTATACTTTAAGGCTCCACACATTTAAAGATAGCTCTAATCATTTCAACTCGTCTCCTTAAAAATACATTATTATACTAAGGGATGTTACAACAAAACAAATATGAGATTTTAACAGTAACTTTTTAAAACCTTGGTACACCAGAGACTGTTTAGCGAGGCTAATGTGAGTTTTGTTTAGGATTGTACTTAGTCTTCTACTAGTTAGGTTATTTTCAGCCAGCTTTCCACCATTTAGTGCACATAGACAAAACAATGATTAAAGAAGAGAATAACTAAAAATACTCTAAAAGTAGTAACATTAATTGTCCATACACTAAAGAAATCATGGATATTTAATTAAATATTGTCTAACAAATTAAGAAATGTTAAAACTTTGAACATTTATCTTTCGAAATCTGAAAAGCAAGAGAAATAGATCAATTCATTATCAATGATGAGAAGTGTTATGACGCCGCCTATCATGAGAAATGTCTTTTGAATTTCCAGAAAAGTAAGACAAACATTTAAACGTCGCCGTTATCTGTTCCCTAAATATCCAGCAGATGGCATTCTGTTCCAGGTAATCACGCAGTTACCCAGTGTGTCACAAACCCTTAAACTACTAATACACAACAGGAAAAACAGATTAAAATGATACTGTTGGGGATTATGCGAGGGACACAGGCCAAATCCAATACCACAGCTATGAATACTAATGCAATCCTCCTAAAAAAAAATTTGACGTTTCGGATCTGAGGCTAAATTAAATAATTATTTCCTGACAACCTGGGGGTTAATCTAAGGTCTTCCTGATGCAATTAGCTCTTTGAGGGCTGAAATGCCTTCAGGGAAAAGAAAACAAGCCCCTGAAAGAAGAAGTAAGATTACAACAGACATCATGTAAACAGGATACACTCGAAAGCATAACACTCAGACACATACATATCATCTCTCTCCCTCTTCACAAGGACTTAGCATTGATTTCCATTTATTTTTCTTCTACAAGCCTAATGACTTTTACCATAGACCTGACCATTACCAACGCCGTACCAAATACATTACTTCTTGTTATGGGGCTTATACTTTGGGACCCTATTAGAAGCAGAGGGTTCTAACACTGTAGTATTGTTGGAAAAATGGACCTTACAAGGTTAGAAACACTAAAATAAGCACATACACACACAATACAACAGATTGACTTCTAAATGGCATACAGTAAACTAAATTTTAACACGTAGCCGATATAAAAGCCGATCACTTACTCCCATTTTCAAACAAACACACTGACAGTTCCACCCTTTTGTGGTGAATGCAGATTACCCTCCCTCTTTCTCTCATACACACAAAGTAAATCCTCCTGGCTCCTGTGTGCCTTGGCCGGTAGAGAGATAATGCAATGGCAGCTCAAGCGGGTGGTTAATCTTTAACCAGGAAGGGATTTGCCTATCAGCTTGTTAAAACTAGCAGCACAGCGCAGCTGGCCCATCAACCCTATCCAGTCACCAGGATGGCTCGACAAAGTCTAACGCCGCATAGACTCAAAGTGCACCACCTCTAGCTACTATGTATTGATCACACACACACACACACACACACACACACACACACACACACACACACACACACACACACACACACACACACACACAC
>JAVLVB010000768.1:854478-885788 GCA_032876305.1 Orestias chungarensis | reverse complement strand
ATTGAATACTTGTGCAGCTTTGCTGCTTTGTTCCACACCTACGTCCTTGTAAATACTTTCCTCAAACATGAGGTTTCAGAACGCTTTTCTGATCATCCTTCCTGTAGTGTCAGGGCTGCGGTTGCCAGAAAAAACAACAAACAAAAAGACACACACACACCTTTTTTTGCTTACAGGACTGTATGAAAGCTTTTTAAGTCTGGTATAAAGGCCATACTGATCAGGCTTGTTCTGGCCAGTGTCCATTTCCGGTATTCTATGATGTCTGACCTGCTGATGCTGGTTATTTCTGCCTTCCAAAGAGAAAATATTTTCTGTAATTATTTTTTCTTAGAGGTAGGAACTGAAAATTAATTTACGAGATCGTTCCCTTTTATGTGATTAAACCAAAAACAGCTTGCATTAAGTTAAACTTGCATTAATATGCTTTGATCACCATTAAAAAAATAAACGTTTTACTGGCATTCCTCAGCCAGCAGCTACTTCAACCGCACTGGAAAGATGAAGGTCCTGATTGCAGAGAAGATTCTGTATTCGGTCTGGTGAGAATGTGGCGGTGCGGATGGTTGACCTGACAAGTGATTAGAAGGGCTTTAAAAAGTCCGGCAATCATCAAGGAAACTTCTGGGTGAACGCAGAGAAATGAAACAAAATGAGGGTGTCTAAAAATATCCAGCGACAAAGAGAAATGGATGAAACCAACTGAGGAGAACGAGATGTAACACGGGCCAAAGTCACACCTACTATAACTGACTGAAGAACCACAGGAACCACAACTTTGTGCCTGACAAAAATCAACTACTTAGGTGACAAACTGCTGACACTTGGTTACCAAAGCTGCAACGAAGAGTGAAAGGAAGATTTTTGAAGCAGTGTGGACAAATGTAGGCGTTATGAAATTCTAATTCACTGTCAAAAAAACAAACAGTGAAACGGTGGCTTTCCTTTTCAGGCAATTCAATTGGTTAAATCTATAGTTTCTATAGTTTAGAGTTTTAATGTTTAAACTTGCGTCTCAATCCAAATGTCAAAAGAATGCACTAGCAATCTAAATATTCCACCAAATGAATCATACATAGCAGCAGAACAGGTTCACTGAACAAGGAAATAATCAAACGGGATATTTGAGTGTTTCGTTCGGCTTCTTTTATCAAGGCAAATAAATAACATTAAACCATCAACTGTGCACAAACAAACTAATCGGCTAAAAACAAATGACAATTGTGCCATAAGTTAATCATCCGACAGGTCTAAAAAGGTTATAAGTATGACTTTGACCCCAGAAACAACAAACCTTGCATACCGACCGTACATTTAGATGTTTGTGGTAATCTTGCACCTTTTCGCATTTAGAAAAAACACAGACGTGTCTGGGGGCACTGCAGGATTAACCTGCTCCAGTAGTTCCAGCTTTGTTTGACTTTTGAGATGAGAAGTCAGAGCAATCTGCCCTCAGGCGCCATACAACGAAAGTGTTATCAGTGAGTGTGTGTGTTTGCGCAGGAATGCACACCTTTTGAGTGCCACATCTGTTACTACCCACCAACCCCCACCCACTACCACCACAAAAGACAAAACCCCTAATATCAGAGAAATCCTGAAACAGTCACACTGAGGCTGCAGAGCGACGCCATCAAAGGCGGCGGTTTCACTGGGAAATTGAGGGAAAAGAAAAAGACGAGGAGAGAAAAGTGGTAATATGTGTGGAGGAGATCAATCAGGAAACCCACTGTCTGAGCTGTCATTATACAACGGGCCTCCATTATGGAACTGTTACGGCCCAGGCCTTTTCCTCTGGGTTTTTAACATCCCTGCTTTAGACCTTTTAATTGGTGCTGATTGGAAGTGGAGGCAGCTGGTCAGTGTCTCCAGACATCGGATCCAGCTTAAGATGCACCATTCCTTCTCACTACGTGGACCCATTCTTTGTCTCACTGCTACGCTCTCTCCCCTTTCTCCCTCTCCTCTCTAATCAGTGATGAGTTTTGTTAAATAAATCTCGTTTTAAGTCATCCCATGTGTTGCTTCCCTTTAATTTTTTATGGTTCTAAAGCCAGACCGTAACAGAGCTACACTGGAGAACACAGTGGGCCACCTCCTGACCCGACCCCCCCACTCCTCACACTGTCCTGTATGAATGGACCCAAAAATATAATTTGTGCAAAAACCAGAAGGAGCTGTCCTCCTTCCTTTTAGCCTTTGAATTCAACTGACAAGCTTGAGTGTGCAACTATGTACAGCTTATTATTCATACCTCACCTCCCACTTCTTTTTTCTTTACTGTCACCCCCCTCAACCCCACACACACGTAACCTGCATGACAGCAGGTTGCAATAAAACAGAGAGAATTCAAAAGACCAGCCACCATCCACTTCCCTCTTCTTACCTTCTTCCTTTAAATCCTCCAGCACAAACGTGCACGGCGAAAACTACATAGGAGCGGCGCATCGTGAGGGCAGGCGTGAGCTGAGGTGACTTTCTGACATCCTGCATCTTTCTAACCCAGCTCAACAGGGCCGTTTCCTCTGTCTGTTAATTATACATCAGCTGTGGTACGGCTTGCCGGGGCTGTGGTTGTGTGCATGTGCGTGCATGTCATCTGGGGAGTGTGTAGCTGTGTTCTCCTAGACACCGGTGTGGGCGTATGACAGAACAGTCTGGTTACGCTTCACAACGTTGCTCAGAGGGTGTGAATCCACACATGAAGAGGCACACATTCAGCCACACAAACACACATAAGAGCCTCCTGTGTGTGTCCCTGGCTCTTTGTGGTCCTCTCCCACACCAGAAGTCAAGCTGCTGCCTGGATGGCTGTGCCTTTCACAGTCTTGTTCAGAGAGGGAGACAACAGGGCCGCCACTCCCTGGAGGAGGGACTGGGTTCTCACTTATCGCAACCATCACCACCATATCCTGTTTAAACTCTTTCTCTTTTTCACCCCATCGGCCTCATCTGTTAGTAAAGAAGAGAAAGGTGGCAGTGTATTTTTTTTTCTTCTCCAGAAAACAAGGGAGAACTGACAGATTTTCCAGATCATGAAGTCTACAAAGAGCTGCCAGGGATCTTTGTGTGGTTTCTGCACCTGTGTTGTTCTTTGGTACACGTTATGCCACATAAACGATTTACACACACAAGCTTATTTGGTCGTTCTATCATAACATAGACTTTGCACTCATTTCCATTTAGTACCGCCTAACCCCTACTCTAACCCTAACCAATACATGCCTCACAATCTTTTATTTGTTGAAAAAATGGCCTCACAATAGGGGGAATGCTAAAACACACACTCACATAGGCCAGCTTACATATTGCACAGACCTGGCTGAATTGCACGGTTCTGCACTGCAAGTCTCTGAGCGCCTGGGGGACCCTGCTGCATGTAACATATTTTGGCTGTTATCATCTTCCAGCTCTCTCTCACTCCTTCTCTCTTTGTCTCCCTCCACAAACCACCTCAGGAGATGAGCTCTGCTTTTGCAGGCTCCCCCTGCACTTGTTTCCTCACTTATCTCCCTGCTCTACTCTCTCCTCCTCCCTGTGATGTACTCAGTTAGGTTGTAGCCGCCTAATTAGCACTGCAAGAGCTCTGCATGGGCCCTGACTCCCAAGTGGCTCCGCCAAACACGGACAAACAGACGCTCACTTGGACTTTTCGTTGCCGGGTCCAGTTGTTGAGAGTTACCCTATTATAATCCTGTAATTGGTATAATCGCTGTGTTCCTGCATGCATGTGCTTGTCCGCGAGCTTGGATGCGTGATGAGCAAACCTGTTTCATCAAGGCACCTAAACATAACCATGACAATATATCTCCCAATTCTTTACACAATACCTGCTAAAGAGAGTAATGCAAATGCCCCAAACCATAGTTTTATGTTGCTATTTACCACAAAAAGATATGTAGACAAAAACAAAAAAAGGTATTAGGTGTGTTCTCATGACTTAAATCTAACTTTGCATACATCAACATAAATTAGAGCTTAAGCATCTAGTGAAATAAAATCTATATCAAGAGTGGGAAATGATGTCAGTCAAAGCCTATCCAACTCCAATGATTGGTACGCAAAAAAGAAATGCATCAGCAAGTTGTTTTACCATTCCTCAGAGATAATCATCTGAGCCATGTGTCAGCATCCAGTTGGAGGCAGCAGTCAGACTATGGGTACCACTTTGGTCATAAAAGGGTCAACATGGTCAGGTGAGCTGTGTTGTTTATAACAATACCTCCATGCTATGAAGGGAGCACCACAGACCTGAAGCGCTGACAAAATGGAGGGATCGAAACATCCTTTTATGTTGTCAGTGCTGAACCCTAACCATACCAGCTGAATGCTGAAGCAGAAACAAAGACCCATCAAACAGAAGAAGGATTTTGCCTAGTTTCATGTTTAGTTTCAGTTTCCGGTTCTAAGTGCAGCGACGTGGCACCTGGTGTGGTTCTCTGCTCCCTTTGTTTTCTTAAAGGTAGGATTTTTTTGTGTTTTCAGGAACAAGTGGTTACCTTTCTCATATTTCAAACCAATCTGCCAAGTCTGCTTTGGCCTCTAAAATTAACAAGGCATTTTCATCTACATAATTGTCACTAGTGGCATATCGTTCTCCTTTTTTTAAATCTGTCTGGCAGAAAACAAAGATTGTCACTTTTACAGTCAGTTAAATAACTTTTCTTTCAGCTGGTGGTGTATACAACTTCCTAAACTTGTATTCACCACCTAAGTGCTTTTATGTATTTAATTTATGTATTTAATTTTTTGTATATTATAAAGGTTATCTACAGGGGTTGGACAATGAAACTGAAAACCATGATTTTATGCCACAATAATTTATTAGTATGATGCTAAGGCCTCCTTCTGCGGACAATACAGCGTCAATTCATCTTTGGAATGACATATACAAGTCCTCCACAATGGTAAGTGGGATTTTAAGACATTTTTCTCGCAGGATAGTGGCGAGGTCATCAAGTGATGATGGTGGAAGAAAAAGTTTCCTGACTTGCTCCTCCAAAACCCCCAAAGGTGGCTCCATAATATTTAGATCTGGTTACTGTGCAGGCCATGCGAGATGTTCAACTTCACTTTCCTGTTCATCAAACCTTTCACCAGTCTTGGTGTGTGTATTGGTGCAATGTCATCCTGGTACACGGCACCACCTTCAATGTTTGAACCATTGGATGCACATGGTCCTCCAAAATAGTATGGTAGTCCTTGGCAGTGCACGCCCCCATCTAGCACAAGTATTTAGCCAAGGGAATGCCATGATATGGCAGCCCAAACGATCCCTGACTCACCCCCATGCTTCACTCTGGGCATGCAACAGTCTGGGTTGTACACTTCTTTGGGGTTTCTCCACACCGTAACTCTCCCGAATGTGGGGAAAACAGTAAAGGTGGACTCATCAGAGAACAATACATGTTTCACATTGTACACACCCCAAGATTTGCACTCCTTGCACCATTGGAACTGAGAGTTGAGGTGCACATTTAATTGTTCCGTTATTTGGGCAGCTGTGGTTTTTTGTTTTTTTAATACAATCCAGGTTAGCACCCGAACATCCCTTTCAGACAGCTTGCTCTTACATCCACAATTAATCCTGTTGGATGTGGTTTGTCCTTCTTGGTCGTATGCTGACATTACCCTGGATACTGAGGCTCTTGATACATCATAAAGACTTGCCGTCTTAGTTACAGATGTGACAGCAAGACGTGCACCAACAATCTCTCCTCTTTTGAACTCTGCTATGTATGTCATACATAATGTTGTGTGCATTGCAATATTTTGAGCAATACCGTGCTCTGAACCCCCTCATTGGACCTTCACACTCTGCTCCTACTGGTGGAATGTGCAATAAATGAAGATTGGCCACCAAGCTGGTCCAATTTACCCACAAAACCTCCCACACTAAAATGACAGGTGTTTGTTTCATTGTCCAACCCCTGTAGCATAAAATGTACAGTAGGTGATGCCAGTACTTTACTATTGCTATGATGATTACAGCTCAACGGACAGTGCATCATCCTCTAATTATAGGCAAGCCAAAGTGATTTTGACGGTAAGATAATGTTTTTAACAAGACAGCACTTAGAATTAAAGATGCAAATTGGATTACTACATCTTCAAGCCTTTTTGCTCACTCATCTAATGATAAAAACTGACCCGATGTCTGTCTGCAGCTCTGTAAGTGCTATGTTAGCTAACCTGTCATCTCTGATATGAGGGTTTGTTTTAGAACTGCACCCATAAGGCTTTAGCTGGTGTTAGAGTCTGGATGTATTCAACTAAAAGTTTAACTTTCTTCTTTTTATTATGACTGTAATTATAAGAAGAAATGTGCTGCCGATTTATGAATTGTGAATCTAATTTAAAATAAATCAATTCCAACATTATTCTCTTTGATGGATTCAAGAGGTTTGTCACAAATCTGATCCAATCAAGGGACAACTGACTGAACCCGACCTACTGATTATTAAATGTTTAATCTCTAATAGGATTGGAACTCACTTTTATTTTTACAGTAACATTGTGGTAGTCGTTTCTGGGTCCAGTATAAGTTGTTAACAGATGTGTCTTTACCCCTGACAGAAAGCATGCGGTTTTAAGATGCAACTTCCTGTTCAGTTACATTTAAAGAAGATGACCCAAAAGAGAAAAAATGTATTTCAAAAAGTAATCCATACAGTGGCCAACATTATTTCTTATTTTTTTGTTCTATAGTTGAATACAGGATTGAAATTTAATATAAAAAAAGACAACTATCCTTTTAAAAGTACTACTAACAATTTTATTTTAGGGTGGAAGCCACACAAGTCATCTACTAGACGACAACCTTACTGTATATTTTTTCCTGCCGAAGAGTTAATGCACATCATGACAGACATCGACAACACATAGGGGAAACCCAAATGGTTGATGTGAAACTGAGACAAGAGAGAACAGAGATGAGAGATGTGAAGCAGGGATATAAACAGACACAAGCACACACACACACACGTACACACACTAAAAGTGTCCAAAACGGAGGCTCTTTAGTTATGCAAATGTCAGAGAGATGAAACAAGTTTAGCTGGCAACTGCCGGCTCTCAGTCAGAGCACCAACACAGCTCTATCCAGGAGCTGATTGAAACACTTGGCCGCAGAAGCCCGCTTTGTTTCTTCAGGCATACGACTGAACTTGCACTCGTACACAAGGAAGCACGTTAACAAACCAACCCATACAATTTGACAGTCAGCTGATCTAGCAGATACCAGAGTGAAAGAGAAGTAGGGGGGAACAGAAGAGCCACACTGAAAAGACATGGAAGCAGAAACAAATCGAGACTATAAGGGAGAGATGATTATGTGATAGCAGAAGAAAAGACGATTGTTGAAAAGTAGCCCCCTGGCACAATCTTGGGTTATAACAGAGAGTGAGACTGCAGGGAGAAAATACTGATAAACACAAAGTATATGACTCATACTGAAGTATAAACACACACACAAACACTGCTATGAAAGAAGACACACACTTGTTTAGGGCAATAGTCAAGTATGGTCACTATTGACCGTGTGCATGATCCGCTTATCTGCAGCTCTCATGTTGCCTGTGTTGTGTTTGTTTGGCAAGTGCTTATCAGGATCTGGGGTATGAAAACGACAAGAGCAAACATGAGCAACACAAACACACTCAAACTAAAGTTAAAGAAAATGGCCCATTTTGTGTGTTTAAAACAAGACTGATTGCTGTGAATGGGGTTACTCTACTTTTTCAGATTTAAAGGTAAGCTAACATTATGTAACTGTTTCAGAGCCGCTGCTGAGAACTGAGTTTTGCTTCATAAATGAAAGCAGCGTGTCTCTGATGCAATTTGAAAAATCTTGGTATAAATGAAGTGCAAAGAAAAAAACATCACACAACAAGGGAGTCAGTGTACTGGGAATGTTGTGTGGGATTTGTGTGCTGTTGTGTGCTGCTTCATTGTCTTGTATGTTTTTTAAATCAGGTTTCATCAGTCATACAGCCATTTTAACAGGAACCTACCAAAAATCTACCTCAGTCATCAGTTTCCTTTTTTGGTTTAATCATCTAGCTTAAGATCAAGATAATATTTTCTCCAGGTGGTCTTTATTTAGAGATCATTATATCAATTATTAATAACTCTGAAAGTCAAACCGCTACACTAACTCGCTGCTTAACTCACTTTTACATGCTAACTGCTTGAAACCGGAAATGAAATTGACTTGTATCTGATGACTTCAGCCAACTGCTTTTACCCTCCAATCATTGGAGCTTCAATCTCAGATCGGTGGATCCTTTAATGTGGACAGAAAATATAACAGTAAGTTATTAGCACAAGAAATGTACCTGATACTGAGGCAGCAGAACACTATCAATCCCACATCCTGGATCTTAACCAACATGCACTAGTCACAATGGGAGCTCCTGAAAAAGTTACACAGATACTTTCAAGATGCAACAAGACTTAACATGTACCAAAAACATCCCTTTACTAAAGAAAATCTGAATCAGTCAAAATCACAATTGGCAGGTCAGACATAAAAAATAAAAAAAATAATAAAAAAATTCGGGAGGCCACAAAAAGGCTGATTTGTAATGTTTTTCTGCGTCTCTAAACATACACATAGAATTTTTTTAATAATTTAATGCAGTGAAGGTTGAGAAACAGCAGGTTTAGCTTGTTCTGACACCAAGAATAGATGTAAAAAAAGATACAATGCGTAATCGGTGAAATAAAAAGCAAAACATGGGTATTCAAACCAAAACTGTAAGGTTTTAGAGCTCTCTAACCTACTACTGCTGTTTTCCAACCCATGTCTGTTTGGCTGGTTGTCTTCTCCTTAGATAAATACTTTATAATCTGTTTGTTCAGCTGTCCTCCCTGGTCATCACATTTACAGCTTGTATTTACCTTTGTTATTCTTTTCAAACAGCATGTAAGGGGATTCCTGAACACATAGTTTCAATCATATGAACCATCTCATGCTTTTAATGTAAATATAACAGCACAAAGGTTTAGCTAAGGAAAAACACAGCGACCAAGAGAGAGTGAAAAAAAAATGGCAGAGGTTAAGGAAGACAAGCCGACCAAGAAAAACCCTCGTTTATAAACATCCTACAGTGGTTTCTCTTCCAACACACAACCAGACTACACAGAAACCATGAGCAGACGCGCACAGAGCACTGTACGCTCCCACATTTTCATACCACCTTAGGACATTGTTGTAGTAGTAGTCAAAGCCAAGCCTCACCCAGTCAAACACATCCCATTCTTTCCAATTGAGAGGTATGTAAACCCATGCAAAAGTCCCTCAACAGTCTGTGCTATTCAAAGCTATCAATGTGGGCAGTTGAAAAGAAAATGCAAAGAGGGTAATTTCTAACTCCAGGCTTCTTGTGTAAACAGAACAAGGAGCTGCTTGGGACTCTCTTAATCACTCTTTAAACAGAGCCAGGTGCTGCTGCCACAGACAAACTGTCACCAACACCAGCAGCACCCATCATCTCACAGTGCACACAGACGACCAGCCCAGCACCCACCTCCAACTACTCTGATTGATCCAGTATCGAACAAGTTACTGAGTTACCGGCAACCGCAACCTCAGGGTCCATTCCGCCCCCGCCGCGCCTACAGGCAGTCAACGGATCAGCGCACTCCATCTGTGCTGGTTGTGGGGACCTCCATGGTCAGGCACTTGGCAGTCCATGGCAGCCGGACCTTCTGCCACCCTGGAGCCCGTGTTAAGGATATCCCATCCGCTGACCTCATGCTGTGTGAACAGCACAGGTCGGCCTCCACGCTGGTCCTGGAGGCCGGCATAAATGACATCAAGAATCAGCAGTCGGAGGTCCTCAAACAGGTGATTGATTATTTGCGGCCCGCTTCCCCCACCGCACTACGGTGACGTCCCCACCAGCTGCTTTCGTCAGCTGCACCTGTGGCTGAAGGGATACTGCCTCAACAAAAGTATCCCAAATTTGCAGCTTTTTTCAACAGACACTACCTTTTTAAAAGGGACGGCCTCCACAAATCAGGAGGGTTCACAGCTTTTATCAGTCAACATCAACCTCACTGTAAGGTCCTGCACCACAGCCACCACCTGACTAACTGATAATTCACATCCACATAGTCCCCCTCACTCACCTCCAACCCTCCCCCACTCCACGTTCCATCCACACCATACACTCCTTTCATTCAGAAGACACATCCCCGCCACTGGAATCACAGGACATTCACTCCATCAAAACCATCATTTCTAACAGAAAAATGAAACCCAGGGCTGTTTTTAGACCTTTATGTGTTTTTGATGTTCCTTTGAAATATCACGATGAGCGCACGTTCAGCACCGTCATCAAAATGGCTTTGCTGAACATGCGCGCTCTTTTAAACAAATATTTTAACATAAATGATTTGATCTTAGATAAAAACCTTGACAGTATTCTCCTTACAGAGACATGGCTTTAGCATGGATGCACCTGTTGTTCTCACTTAGGCTTCCCCACCAAATTTTTACTTTTTATTTTCTACTAGGGGGGGAGGGGGGGGGGGGGTAAAAGGAGGAGGGACTGCATCGATTTTAGAGACATTTTAGAGACGTATCAGTCTGGTTTTAGGAGGAATATTAGTACTGAGACGGCCATGGTAAAGATTCTAATTGACACCAGGTTCAATTTAGATAATCATAAACTCACAGTCTTGGTACTGCTGGATCTTTGATACAGTAGACCATTACCATCATTTTATTAAACAGACTGAAGAACCTGGCCAGCCTCTCTGGTGCTGCTTTTAACTGGTTTGCTTCCTATCTCACGGATCAATACTTCTTTGTAAATATGGATACGTTTTCTTCTGGAACCCATGACATTAAGTGTGGGGTTCCTCAGGGGTTCCTTTTAGGTCCAATTCTTTTTAATCTCTACATGCTTCCCCTGGGGAATGTCAACAGGAGGCACGGCATCAGCTTTCATAGTTATGCTGATGATACGCAACTGTACATTGCTGTGTCTCCTGATGACACAGGGCCACTTGATACTTGATAGAAACTCAACCTTAAACACAAAAACATGAACATTTGTTTCCTGAAACTGATTAAATGGGATTTAAAGGCGGGTACAATCTCTTTAAAAAAAAAAAAGAAAAAAAAAAAAGATTTTAACTCAATTTTTAAAAGAAGGTTTCAGAATCTCTGTTTTTCAAAACCCATTCTGTCGTGTAATTTACGCAGACAAAACGGCAGGTTCAAATTTTGACATCAAGTGCAAATAAATCATAATATGAGCCTAAGGGTTTACCGGGATCACACAAGCGTGGAAAAAAAGTGTCAACAAAAGCCCAACGTCTTTCAGGGAAAAGCTGAAATTCACACTTGGAACCGCAAACCTGGTAAATGACGGTTCAAGACTCATTTATTAAAACAATACGTTCATAACTTTTAAAAACTACGTTAATTAAAATTTCTAAACAAGTTTTTCACTGTGCCTTGTGAAAGTTTAGCTCTATATATATGCTGCTTCGAGCAAACAAAACAACCCTGAAATCTGTTATTGCCCTTTACTGTCCGTTAGGAATAAAGGTGTCTCGTCATTAACTATTAATACTCCTGTAATGTGTTGTTCTATAACTGATTATTCTGGGGGAAAGCAGGCAGAAATACATACAAAACAGCAGAAATAAATGCAAATAGGACGTATAACAAAATCATAGAAAGAACATGAGAACATGTGACATGCTACTGGAGAGTATAAAAAGCAGGATGAGAATAAGAAGTTATAATATGTATTTTGTTTATGGTTCCAATACTTGATCAGCGATTATGCTACTGATTGCATTGTGGTCTCAGAAAGCCAGATAATCTTAATCCCCTTTGTTTCATTACTCTCAGCAACAAACCCCGGTCTGCTTGTTAAAGCATAAACAATAATCTCAGCTGCCATTTTTAACAAGTGAGATTGTGATATCTTACAATAACGAATGTGACCCCTCGGCTAAATAAAAGGGCTTTTACAAATCAGCCACTTTTCCGCTTCGGACTGACAATTAACCGTTTACTATTCTGCGAGCATACGAGTAAATCTGAAAATTACATTAATGGGGCTCTGATGACACAACGGATGGCGTTAAAGTATCAATATTCTGTTTTGATACATCAAAGTACATGTCAAGTGCATAGATTTATTTTTAGTTTTGTGTGATTCGATTTCTCAAGAGGACTTTCAGACCCAAGACATGAACCGATTTGCAACCTTTTGGGAACAACTGAAAGAACAGGCAGTTAGTGATCGAATATCACAACAACATCTAAACTGCTTTTACATAAAGACGTTCTAATGTGCTTTTGGTTAAAACTCAACACAGGTTGGAATATGAACTACCACTTTTTTAACCAACACACCTGATATCTGATTTAAAAGCTTTATTTCTAATACAAAGTGTTTTGATAATACTCCTGAGAAACATAATCTGACTGTACAACAGAAAAAACTCCGGTTCCCTCATCCAAAGGAGCTTAAACACATGGTTCCTCCCAGCTGTAGGGGGGAAAAACTCAACAGCGTGCTCAGTAAAGCCTGTTGCTCCACGTAGTGTTGTTAAACCTGGAAGTGTGTGACGACCCTGATGAAGCGGTGGCTTCCTCTCTCTCTTACTCTCCGTGTGTGTTCACTACAGAAGCAGCTGTTGAATGCGCCTGTGGCTCAGAAGAAGTGAAGGAGCGCGTGGGAAGTGATTCAACACGGTCCACCTGCCACGCGCACGAAACACGCTTTCAAAACACAGACACACACTCACACACGCACACACACTCAGCACTCCTAACCTCCGGGGTCAAAGCCCGCATCCCGGGAGCACCAAATGGTCATTGTAGCAGTCAGTCACAATTAAGCCGAGGAAATGAGGAGTCCCCTCACCTAAGACCAGACAGTTGAACGGAGCCGGTCTGACTGGAGACTCCGAGCTACCAACAACGCAAACAAAAACAATAGTTGTGGTTTTTTTAAACACCTAGACAGGCTAAAGGCGGACAACAGTCGTTGGGGTTGTTGTTTGACACACAAACCGCAACACCTCACCGCTAACAATGTTACAGCAAGTTCATTTAAAAGGACTGGGGGGGGATTCTCTAATCCCTCTTACATGTTGTGTTTCTGTAAACAAAGTAAACAAAACAACAAACAATAAAAATAAGCCAATGTGAAACGTAAGCGTGTGAATGGTGACCTGGAGGCACCGGGGCGGCTCTTCTCTTCTCTGCCGTCGCTTCTTTTTCGATTTCACGCCTCGGACTGCGCGAGCGAACGAGAGCGCGCGCGCGCGCCACAAGGGCTCGCGCACAGACTTTCGGAAGCGCACACACCCGTTTCCTGGATGTAGTAATGACCCCCCCCCCCCAGCCGCCGTATGCTCGCACGTTCACACGAAACTGCCTCCAGGTTAGAAAACACGAGTATCAGCATTTACACGGCATCACTCACCGCAAACAAATGTGGGGTTATTCCGCCGGTGTTCATAAATTACTCAATGATAATGAAAAAATGTAAAAGAAATGTAAATAAAAAATCTTCTGTTAATAGTCGAAGGTCGGATCCATCTGCTTCCCGTCGAGGGAAACCACTTATTGTTGTCACGCAAGGAGCTCCAACGCCCAGCGAGGCCACGGGGACTGATCCGACAGAGGAGAGGAGGAGAGAGGCGGCCGGGTGCTGGGAGCCGCGAGGCGGGGCTTCCGCTCCGGCGGGGGCCGGACGCTAGGGGGACGCCGGACCAGTGGCTGGGGGTCCGGGGGGCGGGGAGAAGCACCTGCTGCCTCTGCCGGGACCACACGGATCATTTTATTTAACCCACTCAAAATGCCTGCATTCGTGTTAAACCCGGAGAAAACAAAGGAAGGAAGAAACCCTTCCTGCAGATTTAAAGGAAGAAACTTCAGGCCTGGCCTCACCTACTAATGACAACCGACAGGAAACATCAGAGAAATGAATTCCTCGCATTCATCAAGCGTGGTGAATAATCCACCAGCGCGTTTGTTGGTGTCTGCTGATGTTTTCACAGGAAACATTCATTATTTGTTTCCTCGTATTTTGACGCTTTGCTGTTCCAACACGCAGGCGGAGCGAGCCCACAGCACAAAAGGCAGAAGCTACAACAGATCCACCTGGAAGACTCGGATTTATTTCATTTATTGACTTGCTTGTTTGCGATTTATTTATTTTTCTTTTCATAATGACAAAAATCAGCTTATTGTCCACTGACTTACAACAGCTGACAACAGTGTCCTTTTTGTCCAGAGATGTCCAATGTCCAACCAAGGGTTTAAACTTATCTTGCTTCATTTAATTACATTTAAAACCAACAATCTAGCTGTCAGCCTCGATCAATACCATGTGATACCACAGACTTGACAACAGTGACATTGATGTGGATAGGAAATTACATCGCTTTTGGACCGATCCTAAAGTTTAATCCCAATTTGTAACTGATGAGAACTAAAAGCCACTAACTATACAGAAGTTAAAGGAAATGTACAGGTACTGCAAATGTCCACAAGGGGGCAGCCTGCAGTAAAAAAGCGCACAGACCTTTCAACTGAAAGTCTGAACCTCTGTGCGGCTTATCAATTGTTTTCCTGTGGATTAGATAGCAGGGGCTGCACAGGCTGTAAAATCGAAGCCACACTTCTAAGCAATAAATGCAGGGTTTTGTCCAAATGCCAAGGATGAAAATATAAGGATTAAGCAGGTAATGACTGGTAAGGAGGTGGGGTGATGCCCTTTGTGCGTTGTTCGGTGAATTTGCTAAATGCAGGCTGCATCGGATCAAACATGAGCTTAATTGCATACTGTTTGTGTCTTCTGCCATATTAGAATTTTATGAATTATACGGCGAGCACAGCGGGAGATGAAAAAACATCATTAAACTAAGACACCAATCCTCTTAGCGCAGCATGCACCCGTTTTGAGGCCCCTTGTTTTCTCCTAGCTTTTGTATTACATCCTTTACCTATGCTGGAACGAGTGAGGGAAAGCGCTGTAACAAGACATCGTAACTAATAATGCAGCCCTGATGTGTCTTCTGTGTGTATGTATGAACAAAATAAGTATCTTTTTTTGTGTAGGTACTAAATACACCAAATATGTACTAAACATAATAAATCAGCGCATAACTTGTGTATTATCTCATCCAGTGGTGTGAATTTATGGTTGTTGTTAATATCACTAATTGCTTATGTTTTATTAGCCTTCAGTTATTTAATTAGACATTTCTGTTAGGAATATACACAAATTCCAAATCTCCTTTATCACAATGCAATTTATTACCATGTTTTGCTGTATGCAATAATGTGCTTATAACTTCTGGGAATTACATTTTTATTAATGCATTTTGAAGATGGGGTAAAACTATACCCAGCTGCCGATTAAGGAAAAAAACCAAACAGCCAAACAAACAGCTTCATAAAGATGAACAGTGTAGGTTTGAACGAAAGTGTCTTTTTGCATCTGTAAATGTTCCCATTTCCCGATTTTTATTGTGCAGTTTTTAGTTCTCGCTGCATAAAACTGCAAGGAGTCAGCGTTTAGCACGAAGCGTAATTAACATTTGACTAAACGAGTGTGAAAACAGCTTTGAAATGCCTGGCCCATTTAGATACAGAGTGGTTAAACATTTGCCTTTTTTTGCCGACGATTTTTGGCATACTTTCAAAAACACATATTTAAAGTGTGGATCTTTCGCAGCTTAATTACGCAGCTGCAGGTGTACGGCTGTCTAACTACAGGAATCTGCAGGGTGTTCTTCCTCGTCTCCTCCTCCTGTTCACAACTTTTCCTCTTAACATCCTCCACCTTCTTCCTCTGATACTGAACATCCAAGCCCTCCCTGAACCATCCCTGCCGTACCCATCGGTCATTCAATTGACTGCTCACCATTTTCACATAATCCCAATACTGCTCCCTCCTCCTTTTTTCTCTGCAGCCCTTGCTTCCTCTTGCACCACCTCCCTCATTCTCTTCTCCCCAGCTCACTCCCTCTCTCTCAGCAGCGGACCTGGCCTTAGGCATCGTTAGCTTAATTTAATAAAGGGGCTTAAGCTTTTGAGAGGCTTTTCAAGGATCTGACTGCTGTTACATTCATTACAATCTATCAGCCACCAGAGACACAGCCTTGTTGCACGGCTAAGAAGGGGAGCAAATGTGTGTGTGAATGCATGTGTGTGTGTAAAAGGGGAAGTTGTACTAATATTACTTTTAATTATTAAAGCCACACCAGAATCATCCTCCTTGCACTATTCCCTCTTGCTCTGGCTGGTAGAAACTCATGTTTTTGCAAAGGTCACTGTACAGCGTGTCACAGAATACATGTTTTCGGCTACATGAGCAATTCGTACATGTCTCAAGGATTATAATTCTAGAAAGCAGTGTCTGTTTGAAAGAGTAAACGCTTCCCGCCAAAAATGTTTCAGAATCCTTTCAAGACAAGCAGCACAACTGCGCCCTGAGCCTATCCCCACCTCCATCATGCCAGTGACAAGTGGCAGTTTATGTATGCCTTTGCCATAAGGGAGGTATAGCCAGAAGAGATAAACCAGAAAAGACTATCCACTCCCTTAACACTCATCACACTATCGGGGCTAGGCTGGGTTTTCCCTAGGAAAAGAAGACATATGCATATGAGATTGTGAATGAGGGCTGGGAGGCGTAAGCAAAGCTTACGAGGAATACATTCTACATTCTTCCCAGGCAGCCAGATATTAAATTAAGGAGAGGAGAGAGGTATTTAACATGCAGATCAGATGCTGCACAGAAGAGGGTCTTCACGAGTGACAGGTTCCCTGAAAAACAGCGACAGTACAGTGAAGAAGTGTGGACCACACTGTTGCTTTCACATAGGGTTCCAAACCCCTCTTCTGTCCTGTCATAAGCACAAACATTAGCAGGATGTCTTTGCAGATAAACATGTATATATAGACAACCTTTACCTCTAATAATAAAGACAAGCAGACAAACAAAAAGCAGGACATTTTCCCCTCTCAGCCAAATACCACCAGGTTTATTCTAACTGACGAGCAAACATGGCCAATCAGAAGTCATTTTGTTTGCTTCGGCTCATCACAACAGCGAGGGATTGGTTGTCTCTAAACTTGTGTGCGCACGAGACATCTTTGAGGAGATTAGATGAGTGTTGCACTGTAATCTCTTTCATGTTTACTTTACATGGCTGTAAAAACGCTGCTTATCTGCCCCCTTGCCTTATTTACTTGCAAACACATGCTGTGTTTCTGCCGGCTAAGGCTTACTGTTAAACCGGGGAAAAGATAGCACAGCACAAGGACAATGAGGAGGTACACCTGATATATAAATGGAGACGTGCAACAAAAATACGAGTTTCTAAGAAAGGGAAACAAGGATGAGGTTGTGAAATCCTGTGCTCCCTCCCATCAGTTTTCAACGATCTGGGTGTCTGTGTGTGTCTGCGTTTGTGTGTGTGGGAGCAACAGGGGAGTGTGGTGAGGCCAATTAACAGACGTAGCGATAATAGGCATGGGGAGCCAGGATGTGTCTGAGCCACTGACCTGCCCATTAGCTCTCTCCAGTCCGCTAAGCCCTCACATCGATCACCTAACCACACATCATTGATCTGGAAAACCAGGCAGGAGCACACGACTCAGGCACACACAGAATGGTGCTGCTGTATATATGTGTAAGTCGGAACAAAGGCATGTTGGTCCTTAATGTTCATCGACAGGTCTCCGAATCTGAACTGACACACCAATATCTGTTATTAGGAACTGCAGTGGCTGTTATATCGTTCTTCCTATTATTCAAATGTATTCCACCTTTCCACCCGTCTGACGTGATGTAATTAACAATGTACACTCCTCTATTAGCCACGCTGGCATAAGCTAATTGTTAGCTGTCACTGTGAATGTTGAGAGCACACATACACTCTTAACCCTTCACTACGCACACATTGTCCACACTCGCACCACAAGTCAGAAGAGGTTTACAGTATATTGTTTTAACACATTTCATGCACCCTCAAGATTTGTTCACCTATATCTGAATGCAGGTTTTTCTCTATTTATGGTCGCCGTTATTTAAGAGGAGAGTCTTTATGAGCTGCTAATTAGTTCAAATTGCTTTTAACATTATGGTACAAATAACCCTGGTCACTTGCTGCTCCTTTCTGTAAAGCAGCTGAAGCGCCAGATTCTAAGCTGTACAAATCAATGAAGCAAAAACTGGAGCTTAAACATGGGCGTGAAGCCAAAGGCTAAAAAAAGGGGGCAAAATCAGGAAAGGATGTGTCCGCAGGATGGAGAGGAAGACTTTAGGCAAATGTTATGTTTATACAAATCAGCCAAATATTTCTTACTTAAGCAAATGCATTAAAGGATTGGATTAAGGTTGGAAAGAGCTAATGTTTTAGATTTCAGCAGCCATGTTCTCTAACAAACAACCCCCCTGCTTAAGTGTTGACCCCCATGTTTGCTGTCTAAACAGCCGTGACCCATATAGGGATAGACTCCACGAGCACTAGGTACGCTTTGCTGTCTGGCACTGAGATGCTGATAGCAGATCCTATAAAACCTGTATTATAAATAAAGCAATTTATTGACCAATCTGGACTACAGTCACTCATCTGTGAAAACCCCGGAGAGGTTTTAGTTCTGAGAATGTCCTCACCCGTTTATGTAACCGTTACAATTCAAATATTCTAATGTTTGTGTTAGTTCCTGCTTCTTACATATCAACTTTCAGGGTACATCCTACCCATTAACAAGCGAGTGAATGAAATAAATAATAATAATAATTTAATCACATTTCATTGGTTAATGTTATAATTTTACATTTCATCACTTTATAATGTTCATCATCACTATTGGACTAAACAGATTTAAAAGGCAGTAGTGCTAACACTACTCTGTATGTGAACAATAGGAAGAATGTTCTTCTGCTTTCTTCTTTTTGTTTCTTATTTCTGTCCCTATCAGTAAACATGCTACAACTATTATTATGTTTTTATCCACAGAGAGAAAGAAAAAAAAAAGTTGCTTCCATAATTTACGATATAATTTAAACACCACAAGGTTGCCAACAGCCTGGAAGACTTCAACTTTCAATGCTGCTGGATGTGCCCTGATTTCAGAAAAAGACCAGAAATAAACTCAGAAGATGGAGGAGGTGCCCTCTGTCTAAGATGTTATTTTTTTTATGGATGCAAGCACAGGATCCTTACAATTTAGCAAAAAAAACAAATAGAGAAACAGATAGATAAATGATTTCTAAGCTGTGGAACATTTATTGTGAAAAATAACAGTAAAGTAAGCTCTTGTCTTTTACTCAGATAGATTTCAACAAAGACCAAATTAATGACCCTAATGGATGAGACAGAGGAGATGGAGTGTTACGTAAACCAGAAAAGACAACCTCTGTTGTTTAAAAAAAAAAAAAAAAACAGAATACATAATCCATAAAACCTTGGGATCTTTTCAATTATCTCCGCCCTCTTAAATAAACTCCCCATTTCTCTCACCTACTCCCACAAGCCCACTTACCCAGAGACAGATGGCACAGGAATGATGAAAACCAGACCAATTATTTATATAATTATGACTTATCACTTAGTCGCATAATCCTCAGCCCCTCTTAGGTTGGGTATCCATGTTGGGCTGATAAAAGGAGGTCAGGAAAATCTACACCTCTTAATGATTACTGAATATATATATATATATATATATATATATATATATATATATATATATATATATATTTATATATATAATTTCTTTGTTGTATTTCCTTTAAAATCAATTAATCTCCTTCCTTTACATTAAAATATTTTTTATGTGTTTATTTTAAGTACACATTTAAACAAATGCTGGCCTTGTTTGTCTGCAAGACAAATCTACCAAACAGAAGTAGTTAACTCACCATACCTTACCTGTTACGCATAATATAGCAGATTCTTGTAAGTGGTGCTTCTCATCATTTAAACGTAGATATGTTCACACTCTCTGTCTAATATTATTTCCAATCCACAAAGTGGTTAATGCATAAGGAATGAAGATGGTGAGGAAGAAATAAATGTAGCGGGAGCCAGGGTGAGTTCAAGCCCATGCTAATAGGGTGATTGGATTGATTTCCATTTAGCTGCACTCTCTGATGTTATTTACAGCGTTTAGCCCTGCAAACAGGCCTCCCCGTTTGCTTTTAACCAGCTGTGACATGCTGTCAGCCCCCTTTCCCTCAAAACCTTTGCTCCTCTTCACCCTTTTCACAAGTGCCAAAATAGAAAAATACATTATTAAGCCATTAATAGCGGCGAATGCTTATACGCCCCTCTGTCCTCATTCATTCCAGCCTTACAGTCCATTCTCTCTTTCTCAGGCCATCTGGCATGAGAGAACTGATCTGCTTTGAAGTGGCTCCCTGATTTCATCCAGTCTGAGAAGTGGCTGTGTGTGGTGCCACGAAAGGTCAACGGGGTCTTTTTTGGAACAAAGTGTAACACAACTCAAAGCCTTACGAGTGTTAACATTAAACTCTGACTCGTAGGTCTAAGTGTATTTCACCCCTTAAGGACCTTGCAAACGAGATCATAAAGTCATAGTAATGAGAGATGGAAAACCACTGAATGTAAGAATCGATGGTGTCATGACAGCCAGATAGCCGAGATTTAGTAAATCTGTAGAGGTCTATCTTTTCTTTTCTTTGTACAACAATAGACAATATGGGAACAAGGGAAAGACTGTATTAGAATGAGAGTAAATGATTAGCATGCAGCAGACAGTGCGCTGCATTAGTCCTATATTAATGTGGTGGTCACGTCCAGGACAGAGACGGGGTGTATTAAGCTCATCATCACTCTTCTGCACAGATCAAGGACTCCAAGAAATCCCACAGCCGACCACACCGGTTAAAGAGCAGCAGGAGATGAGCTAATTTCTTAATGCATGGGGTGTATATATTGTGCTTTGGAAGCACTTGTTTACATACAGTTGCAGAGTACATGCAAGACAGTTTTTAACAATAAAATATATGACAAATAAAAAGGAGGAGCCTGGCGGCCTTTCTGTAAATAATCTGTTATATGTGTATAGATACATGCGTGGTTATGGTCCAGCTAACCAGTTAAAATGTAATAAAGATATGCAAAACTTATAAAATGCAGGGCCAGTAAATTTTACTGTATGGTAAAACACAGATGGCAGGACCTTATAATTACGGTTTGACTGGATGGTGTCTGCACAGAATGCCTGAATTTGGATCTGTATGAGAGACACAATGGTCATTTAAAACAGAAAGCACAAAACAATAAAATCAAAATATGGGTGAGGTTACGAATGCCCGACATGTTCAGGGGCACACCTTTGAAGTAAAGGAAAGCAATAATACAGTAATATTTATAGAATATAGTAATATAGTTAGTATAGATGATGTTCTGTTTTGAATGGCACAAATAGGTTCTACAGAGCTTTTAAAGGTTGTTCTATTTCTTTTGTGACTATTTGGATTTGATGTACTCTTGGTGTAGTTTTGAAAAGGCCTCCTCGTGAGGTTAATCTCTGTCAAGTGTTTTTTTTCTTCTCTATTTGTTTTACCTTTTTATCCAAAAGCTTGAGAAATAGCTTTGGAAAACCTTCTAGACTAATAAATATCAGCAGCTCTCACAGGTGGCTCTCTTCTCCTCTCTCCTTTGTTTTAGTATTCATTCAGATCGTGGAAATGTGTTTTGCTTATGGAGATCTTTTAGCCTATCTGCTGTCAGGCAGGTCCTTTTAAAAAAATTACCCAAAAGATGTAATTAATCGCAGTAAAATCATAGTTTACAAAGGGAGCCAATTACCTTTGTTAACAGGGCCAAGGATTTTAAAGCAGTATTTTGTATTTACTCAGCTTACCTTTGTTCAAGATTACATTTATTTGATGATGTGAAACATGTAGGTAAGACAAAAGCTAAAACAGAACAAATGTGTATGAGGGCTTTTTTAACAACACTGTGTGAGCTGAGGTCTTTCTTGTGTGACATACAGACTCCTGGCCTGAGGGGAAAGAGAAATAGCCAATATTAAAGTAGGCTTTGGAAATGGTCACCACTGTACAAAAAATGGGAACATCAGGGCATAAGCACTGTTTATTTTTACCAGGTTCAACCTCTATCCGTGTCAAATGTCATGCTAACAAAGAATAATAAATTAGTGGCAGTGCAGACCTGGTCTTGGAGGAAAAGAGAAGCTGGGTGTCTTTAGCATAACAATGAAAATGGATACTGAATTTGCAGGATATATTGCAAGGAGAAGATATTAAATAAAAATTAGAGGACTGAAACCAAAACTTTGAGGAGATGATTTTTGGTTTTAAGGTTTTAATCTGAGTATGGTGTGTGTCCAGACAGATGATATAAAAACCAGTTGAGGGGTGTGTCAGTGATGCCAGTGGAAGATAATCTTTTTAGGAGCATGTGATGTGGTTACCAGTCTGCACTAAATGGCAATGACGCATGTTACAACAATGTGTAAGGATAAGTGGAAGCGCTGCATTCCTTAGGTTAATGGAAATGCCAGTGCAGGGTGTTTTCATGGAAACTGCAGACTAATTATGATGTAGGTTTTCAGTAATAAGCGTCCTTTGACAGGTAAATGAACGTCTAAGAGGTGTGTTGTTAAAAAACTAGTCTAACAAAAATAAAGAAACAGTGAAAAAAATCAGTGAGCATGTGCGGTATGATGAGATAAAATTTACAATGAGGTGTCTTTTAGCATTGTCAAGTGTCTTGTTGGTCAAACGTGGTTGCTATCGCTTAAAAATCTTCCAATCGAGGTAAAACACTTTTGAATCAACTTGTTTGTATTTTTTTTGTTGTTGTTTTGGTTTGTTTTTTGTTGCTTGTTGTGGCATTTTTAAGAGCTCACTATTCCCTTTGAATCATCAGTAGCTTCCATGTTGGTTAAGGGGTCTTTTAAAGGTTAAATCCTTGAAGTAGAAAAGGCAAACTTGAAAACTTCATAGTTTATGTCAAAATATGTCAAATATTTCTATTCCATTATAACTACCAACCTCATACTTGTGCCTCTTGATACACAGATACACACAAAGCAGAAATAGTTCAATTCTTTTTTTAAAGTATGTTTATTGTGGGTTTACGTTTGGCAGTGAGAAATTGTAGAACTGGAAAGTCTAAAGTGTACACAGGTTTTAAAAGGGGGACCTAAAAAAAATTGTTGTTAAAGAAAATTAAAAGTATCTTAAGCTGCACTTGGTTTCGTAATTAATATTTCAACACTTAGTTCTACTTCACTGCAAAGCACATCTACACTATGACTTCTGTCTTGATAACAGCAGAGCAGAACTAAAGAAACAACACGCACAAAAGCAGCCCACACCTTAGATTGTTTCACATGTTTTCCAGTTTCAAAGCATTTAATGAAGCATTGCTCCAACCATACAACACAAGCAGCTACAGTTTCACCAATCTTTATTTATTTAATTTTTCTACTGGGTATTTGTCAAGTGTATCCCCAATTCATTAATACTGCTCTGCGTTGGGAGTACAGTGGCTTTACATCAACACTACAGAGACACTAGTATGGAACTGCATGTGCTATACATATAGAGAATTGTACCATGTGAGTTTTAAGTTTATCTGCAGGATACTAGGCGTTTTCAAAGTATCTTAGCACAGCAAGAACACATCTACATTCCTTAGTGTAAGACAGTTTTAGGCATAATCAACAGTTTTGGGGTGTTAAAACTGTATATGGTTAAGGCAGATAGAGAAATGACAAAAGTTTCCTTAATTTCAGCCTGTGCTATTAACTGTATTCCTGCTTTCTTTGTATTAATTCCCTTTTTATTTCATTTAATGTAATACTGAAGGCCCTTTTGCTGTGTAAAGCATCCTTCCTCCAGTTATTGTAAGTGTTTTCATATCTGCCAGCTTTGTTTCCTCCTTTTGGTCTTTGAGACATTGAATTATTTTTGCTGATAAAAAAACACAAGCATACAGCGGAACATAATGATGCTAGTCTTATATTGTGAACTGCAAAGAGCTACAAGTCCTAGCAGCAGGCCTGCAAGGAATTTGCTTTTAAAAGCAAAATTAGCCTTGATGCCTCTAAAAAGCTGAAAGCATGTGTAAAGATTAGGACACTGTATATTTGGTGTAGGTATTTTTTTTCCGCACTATCCCTCCTTGCATTGCTGTCTTTCTCCCCCGTGGCTCAGGCAGCAATAGCAAGAACCACAATGTAATACGATAAGGAAGGCTAAGGCGCTTCTATCCCCTGCAGAACATACATACTCAAAGGGATAAGCTATGGGCTAGTCCCAATCCTTGATACACAGAAAACATGAAGAAGCAGACGTTACAAAGCAGAAGCTCTCGACGCACTGCTAAGCAAGCAGTGGAAAGGAGGAAGATGGGAGAATGGAGGGATTTAGTTTCCATCTAAAGGATGAGCATGCCATCTCCTCCTCTCAGTTAAAACAGACTCTTGCTTCCCTTTTGCCTCTGCTCGCCAATTCAGCCCACTTTTCAGATCAGTCAGTGTGCCCTCAAAACACCCACTATCACTGGACAGCTGGGTTACTGAGGACGAATACATGAAGTGTTTTGTAACACTTTGCTTTCCAAAGCAACATAAGCTATGGCTACGAACACTGGAAACACGTTCTTCAAGCCAAGCACGCACTTCACACTCCTCCGATCCACTTTTCCCATTCAGATGGTGCGTTTAAAACCAGCAGGGTCAATGTCTGCATGTGTGTGTCTCCGATATGCATGCAAACTGGTCGCCGTACCCTCGACATCTCACCTGGGGGCCAAGGAATTAACACGAGCACATTTTTCTGTACTCGTTTTTGTTTTTATGGTAACAAGACCATCTGCTTACCATCCTGCTCCACCAAGAGGAAAAAAAATAAAGAGAAGTGGATTGCACTGCAGTCAAGCCCCACGGCCCTTTTCTCGTCACCCTGCTCTAGATCCCATCTACACTCTCTCCAACACAATGAGGGGCAGCGATAACTCCTCAAGGCCATAGTGTTGCTGCCCCCATTACATGCTTCTCTGTGGATTTCCAATGAACAGAGAGGAATATTGCCAGCATTTTTATCAAGAATAAAACAAAAATGAGCAATATTTACTTAAACACATCCTTATTAGCAATGATTAATAGTTCAGTATTTGAAGAGAAAACAAGTCTAATGCGGATTTTATGAATTCACATTTGTTTGCTAAACAAAAAACAAAGAGACTATCAATTTTTAGGATAATATTTCCTTATTCTTCTGTTTACACACAATAATAGTGTGTAGGATAGTAACAAAAGCTCATTGCACATAAAAAACAACAAACAAAGCAAAAAAAAAATATTTGCAAAACTGTATTTTTTACCCCCCACTCTGACACAAATGGGAGTCAGATGCAACCAGGAATCACCATGCTGTCATAAGCATTAATAGGCAAAATCCACAACAATACCCCAGAGTTTATATAAGAGGCTGATGTTGCTTGTATGAAGTCATTCATTGGTTTGTGCATTTACTGAAGTCTGTCATCTGATTCGACCCTCTTTGTCTCTTTTGGATAAATTTAATCAAATTTCATACAAGTTGGTGAAGCAGGAGCTTTTTTTGTGTAAATTAAACATAAATGTGACATTCTGTGTCTGTCCATGGTCCGATATGAAAAACATAGACATTTTCGGTTTAGCAGACTGTGCCCAATATCTACGCATTTAGATGATTACATCAAAATAAAAAAGGGCCAGAAACACATAAAATAAAAACAACAATCAATTTAGATAGCTTAACACTCAGGAGGTGCAAATAAGTTCTATGGGTACATAGGAACTTCAAGGACCTTGACCCTTCAGCTATTTTCCAGCAGTGATGAAAAAAAAAATAAAATCCAGAAATAAATGTGCATACATTGTTAATTTCACAAGCAAATCAAAAAACTTTGTTTAAACTGATGGCTTTCACTTCAATTCATATGCGTGTGTAATCTATCATTATTACAAAGTTAGTAATTGCAAAAGACTGAGAAACTGATTCTATTTCAAGATTTGTTATTTAGATTTGCTATTAATAAATATTTTGCATGTCAATAATATATTCAGCATGCATGAGTCCAAGTAGACAACCACATCTTACAGAGATGATAATGTCGAGACAATAGGCCACAGAGAGCACCAAAAGCAATAATGTTTTTGTCAAGTTTCCTATTTTTTTATAGGCACCCTAAAGGCACACTGCTGTTCTCAGGGCAAAAAAGCTTCAATTAATATTACACTAATCAGCGGGGGAAAAAAAAGACCTTGCACATTTTGTTCTGTTGTACAGTTATAATGGTGTATAATTATTTTTAATATGTATAACATCAAATATATTTATGTAAAAAATAGTTTAGCCAAAGCTTAGGCCCTGAACTATGATCATAATTACTTATTGGGGGTTTTGCATAAATTAATCGCCCACCCATGTGTTAGACTGGAGTGTTGCCATATGATGCTATGCGGTCTGGTGCAGTTGACCACAGATAAAATGCAGCTCGAAAAGTCCCAATATCGTTGTACAAGCTAGCATGAGGACCATGTAAAAGTCGCAATTATACTTGTATTTAAAACTAATTATGTTTATTTCCTACTTTATTTCAATCATAAAAGATAACTTACTATTCAAAACTAAGCCCTGCTATATCAACCTGCTTTAGAAATAAACATCAAACAGGCTACAAAAAAAAAAAAAGAAAACGCACATGATCTGTATTACAATACAGATGGGGTCCAGTAGGCTGCTACAAACCCTCTTTGACAGAGGCTCGAAAAGGGCACTGCCATGTGGCTCCTGCATCTGTTTCAATGTTAAGGTGCCAAAAAAGACAAACACATTGCTAGTTATTAGCAAAATAGCTGAGTTCAATTAGAGGGTGTATTTTTGTGTAAAGAACTGCACATTTTAAGTTCTACCTAGTCGAGGCTGTAAATTACTGCCCATACTAACAGAGACTTTTAGTACAACTGGTTTGTTAAACATCGGCAACCATTGATTAACAAAAAACCGGATTATCTTTCACTAAGGGCTAGCTAAACATGCATATCTTTGTGTATTTTAGAGGGTTGGCTATTTGTACAGAAAGTGAGAATGTGTGCATGCACAGAATTGTATTTGCGTTTGTCGGATACAGTTAAAACTGCGTATTAACCGCCAAAATTTTCAGAGACCATTTAGGGCAGTCCAAAACTCAGCTTTGCTGCCACAAAACACACACACTCCCTCCCACCTTTGCTCCTCCCTCCACTCATCCTGGCAGTGTCTCCCCCTGCCGGCAGGTGCACACTCTGGTGGCAGCCAAAGTGAAAACCTGCCCTCCATATGCCTGCCTCCTCAGTGCCAGTTTACTCCCCACCAGGATTCAGCTGGCCAGCCCTTCCCAAATCTGTTTCTGCACCCCAAAGCTTGCCCTCTCTCTTTTCTTCCCTCACACACATATGCACAGACACAGATCCTTTTCCTTTTTTGTTTGTCTCTTTCTCTCTCTCCTTGACTTTTCCTTCCCTTTTCTAACCTTTGACTGGATTTCTTAGACCTAGATCTGATGCTGACAGATCTCTCTAGCATCCCATTTGAGGCTAAGACTAGGGTATGCACAACCAGAGTGAGGAGCCAGGCCAAAGAAAGCAAGACATCTACAACTACTCTATAGGGTTACCAGCTGTTTGTGTTTCTTCAACCTTCCTCCACCACAGGGTGTGGCCGACAGGTGCAACCTCCTCCTGTAGCTCATCACCTGCAATAAAGGAGTATTTAGCGGAAAAGGTTTCCTCAGTCAGACATCAAATGTTTAACTTGCTGCTTGTAGTAAACAGTGTTGCTTGCTACCTAGCTGTAAGAGAAAATGTGTTTACTCTACACTTACTTTCTGAGTTATTTGTGCCTCACAGTCCTCTTTCAAAAAATGTTCGCACCTGGTACCACTGATGTTACTTTGCTGTCGCCTCTGCCATCCTATGCTCTTCTCTGTGCCCCACTTCCAGTTCTCCATGCTATTCCAGCACTGCTCCCACAAAACTACCTACCTAGATTTTTCACAAAGCACACCTGCCTATCCACACTCTGATGCTCCATTTCAACCTGTGTAAAAAGATCAGAGCAGTCCAGGGGTTCCATTTGAACTTTTGACCATGACATAATGAATGTCTAGAGAGTAATCTTGGGGTGACTCCTCCCAACCCCCTTACATCCTTTCTCCATCCAAACATGTATTACTGGTGTTAATCCTTTGAAAAAAAAAATGATTCTAAACAGAAAGATTATCTAAGGCTTGTCCTCTAATTGCTCTGAACAAACTCAACTTAGCTGCTGAAATTGGAAGATTGCCAATTTCAAAGGTATTCAGATTTAATTGCCTCCCATCTGAAATTCTCTCTGACCTTGGCCCATAATTCATTTTCAAATATGGAAATATGGATATGCATAGCAAAAGAATGAAATGAAGAACTGAAAAACACTCCCTTGCATCTGTGCTAATAACCAATCAATTTGGAGCATCCATCATCCTTGGTTAGAATATGCTAATGAGTCACAAATCTCCACCTTGTTAGGACTTGCATGTTTCAAGGTTTCTAGGTGATCAAACATTTGTTTTTCCATCTACCTTTCTACAACCTATCAAACTCCTACTAAAAGCTGCCACTAGATTTGGATCAGACCAGGGCTACTCTTGATAGCACATTAGTCTAAAAAGCTTGTGGATGGCAAGCACAACCTTACTCCAACTTACTTAGCCAGCCAGCAAGTATGTATGTCATCTAAAGACTTTCCAGCCTTCCATCCATCTATTGTCTTCTACTTTTCAGGGTCAGGTCAGGGGGGAAGCAGCTTAAGCGGTGAGGCCCAGACATTCCTCTACCCCAACCACTTGAGCCAGCTCCTCTATGGTAATAAAAGGTTCTTGCAAGGCGAGCCAACAAATATAGTCCATCCAGTGTGTCCTTGGTCTCCCCCCAGTGGGATGTGATTGGAAAACATTACTAGGAATCCAGGAGGCATCCTAACTAAATGTACCCAACCCACAAGATTGAGGTTAATTCCTTACCTGCACTCAGTAATTACTTACCTCTCTTCCAGTGACTTAGATCAGACATCCTCTTCCAGTAGCTGTATATCCTTAGACTGATTATTCTCCTGTTTTAAGTAAACAATTTACTTACCATTTTGGAGTGTCCATAATTAATCCATGTCCCAGAGTCTATTTTATACATCATTAGAAATAAGTGGTTTAGTGCAGTTTTCAAGCATGTGAATATCCACTTCCTGACACCATAAAAAAAACTGAACCAAAAAACTCCAGCAAAATAAAAACAGGATGTGTTACCAACGCCAGCATATCTGTGCATAGTTAAGATGTGGGGACCTATACTGCTTTATGGGGTCACAAGTGGCACAGTAGCAGCTCATACGTGCAACACAATAAAAATTAAGGTCAGAAATGAAGCAGGAATTTGCAAGTCCATCTCAAGGCTGGCAAAATTGTTGTCACAATCAATTTGCACTGTTGTGACTTACTGATCAACTGGGCTTTCGACATTGTGTTTTTACTGTAAAACACTTTGTGTTTTCATTTGTTAAATGTGATACATGCTAAACTTATTTACTTACTTTTCCTTAGACCTCCAAGATACTCTCAGGCTAGATTTCCCCCTGATATCCTAAGAATTTACTATTTACCCTTCAGCTTATGAACTCAAATCTGAGCTACATGGGTATCTTTGTGCTACGCATTGACACGAGAGCTTGGGACTCCAGATGTATAATCATCATCATCATCATTATTGTGTAGCTTGCCATGAGTGTTCAGCAGCCTTGTTATTTCTCCTTTTACTTTAATACCTTTTTAAAACTTAAATTGCCTTAAATTTGATGAAAAAATAATCAGGTATATTTTCATGTACACATTTTGTACAGACATGCTGACAAACAAAAATGCACTGAGTGGGAGTTAGACCCAGTTCCCGATGCAGCGCTTTTTAATATTTGGTTGCTTTACAAAACATTTGTAAACAGAAAGTGATGGAGTTGTAATCCTGTGCCTTCTCCTCATTACCCCTCCTTGTCGTCTTGAGGAAATTTTCTGACCAGTTCTAGAGCGTCTTATTCAGCTCACATCCATCTGTCACCCTCCATCATTGAGCCTCCCTGCCTCACACTCAGCACACACACAAATTTCCTGTGCAGTACTAATTCTGATAGGATATTAAATCCTGTTCTTGCCCCATTCAAAGCCACCATCAAAAACGACAGGCAGCAAGGAAAAGTGAGGAAACGAAGGTGCGGACGAGTCAGGAGAAGATTGAGAGAGGGGGAAAATAAGAGAGAGAGAAGCCTCGCCTTGAGTCATCTCCTGTCATTAACAGAATGTGATGAGCTCTTGCCACTCTCTTAATCTGCCTCCCATGATTCAATTCCACTTCCTGTGTGCCGAAAGGATGGTAGCTCGGCACCAATCATCCACACAAACAAGAATGCAACTCAGACAGCAACATACTCTGCAAATAAAGTGGGAGACAGAGGTTATTCATTCATTAAACCCCATGACTGTACCAAATTACACCTCCAGCTAACAAAGGGAGGTCTTTGGCTGTTCATTTTAACCCCATTTTAACATTGACACATGATAATACGTGCATTTACAGACTCATCTGTGAACACCACAGCCCCATTCTGCTCCCTCCTATGCATGCTAGAAATTTAAAGGCCAACCACATGGATATTTATCACATGACACCTGACCAAAAAGGCTGCATATTACAGAGAAAAGGTAAAGGTAAGTATAAAAACAATGACAGAAAGTGCAAAAAGTGACGATAGATCTTTACTTAGGTTCGTAGGTAAAAGTCTGTAGTGGGAGAAGGAAAAGAGGTTGACTGGTTTGCCTAAAAAGCGCAATTATAATTTTAAGTTCATACGTTTTCTTTTGATTGTTTTGTACAGTAATGTTATACATAGTCAAAATAATAGCCGTTCTTCATTACACATGAAAATTGTTTTTCTCCCCCTTCCTATTTCCTCCTCATCTTTCAAACCCCTGTAGTACTTACAGCAAGAGTTTAGTTATTATGTCCTTTTTATATTGTTTTTGTTTCACAACTGAAGGTTCATTCATTCCACAATAAAACAAAGGCAAAGGAAATCTAATTTCATCAACATTTGTCAGCTCTGTAGTTTAGGGGGCTCACATTAAAATGAGAGAGACTTTATAAAAACGGTCAGGCGTGATGACTTAACTGGCTGGCCCGGCTGTGGACAGCAGGTGCTCTGCCA
>JAVLVB010000768.1:849478-851978 GCA_032876305.1 Orestias chungarensis | reverse complement strand
AGCTTTGGGTTTATTAGGAGGTTAACAGGGCAGCCAGTGTGATGAGCCACCGTCGACCTTTACAGCCGTGACCGAAGCAGTGCCACCTGCAGACTGACATGGAACAGATGCCATACTGTGTATGGGTCAGAGCTTTTATAGCAAGCGCAGGATGAGAAAGAGAGAGGGAGCGAGAGCAAAGGCAAGGGGGGAGGAGGGGAAGAGAGGGTGAGAGAGCTGGTAGTCTATCATTGTGACTGCTTTACTGCCGTTCCTGCCATCTAATGACAGAGCTGTCTGAGCACATGGAGCGGGAGGGATGGAAGGATAGTGGGGCTGTAAGGCAGAGAGGGGGTAAAACAGATAAATGGATGCAATGATAGAGTGAAGTGAGGGATAAAAGCATAGTGGGAAGAGAAGAACAGAGAGAGATGTCCGACAGTTGAGTGGATGCAAGCATACAGAGACAAAGATGCAGAGAAAGAGATTTGTGGGAATTGATCGAAGGAGATGGACTTAGTTAGAAATACAGGGAAAGAAGGTTATTGTAGTTAATTGGATCTAATGATTTCACTGCTGCACAGATAATCTTCTAACATGGTATGGATTCCTCTGTTGAATTCATCAATGGTAGCTCTCCTGTGGCTAATATGAGTAGCAAATTCAGATTCACGACTACACTGTAGGAACATGCAACATCACTCTTTTTTTCCACTTTCTTTTAAACTGAGAATCATGAGTGATAAGTCCACACTCTGATCCAGGGCGTAACACCCAGCATTGCTCACACACATATCGATTATCCAGGTAAGTGCGTGTCTGAGACATAGAAGAAAGATGTTTTGTCCATCTTGTTGGTTCTTTAGCAATTGATTTTAAAAGACAGACATGTAGGAGTGTAGGAGAGGAGTGCAAAGTAATAATCAAATCAGAGAGATTGCCAATTGTTTTGCTCCCTCATTCCATTTTAAAGGGGTGTCATTTGTAAATGTTTTCCATCATATTTGTTATGTTACATTACCAGATTAAACTAAACCTGATCAGAGTTTAGTAATGTAAAGTGCAGAAGGAAAAATTCTTAATTCCTATCAAATCCCCCATTGTCTTTGCATATAGGAGAAAACCTACAATATGACACGAAGGAACAAGAAGAAGAATCCACAAAAAAGGCCTGCTGTGCACCAACATTGCAAACCGCAGTACACCGTAGTGTACAATGTGCACACAGTACTCAGTACCTGTAAGGGAGTTACAATAAAAAGATGGAAAGAAATGTAGGGAATTTTGCAAAACATACAGAAATGTTGTCCACCTTTTGTATTTTTCTATATTTAAAAAAATCTGTTTCACTCTTTTTTTAAATTTCAGCTAGTTTTCTATTATTATTATTTAATTTTTGTATATTTTCTTGTTTTTATTAGTTGTTTTTTACTTCCTTTATTTATTTAGAGATAATCTAGTTCTGCTATCTGGATTGGATGGCTACATGTAGTGTGAAAATAAAGTATTCATTTTAAATAGTCTGATAGATTTACTTTTAAAGCCAAAAACATTGTTATTCTGTAGTTTGCTGTATTAAAACCCCAGGCCTTCTTATTTTGGAACCTCCCTTTACTTATTACCTCTGTGGAATGTGTTTTCAAAAGTATCAGACAAGGAAGGAAAATAAATTGACTACTATTTACATACGTTCCCTCTACCACCTTTCTCCATCTCACCGATCAACCTAACAACTTTGAAGGGAAATAAACACAAAAAAGGAGCTGATACACGCTGATTCACTTGAACTTTGCCTTGCAAAGTTCAAGTGAATTTATATGTGAAGGAATGAATGTGAGAAAATAAAGAGAATTTTAGGTTCCTCTAAAGTTGGGAGGAATCTCCATTTTGAAGTGGTTGCTCCCTGGCTCAGCTCTCCCTCAGCAATGATGTAAATGTAACCCAAGTTCAAGTGCTTCTCCTCCATACCTTTATCTCTGCTCCCTGTGTCGTTGTTCGGCTTTAATACATTTCTCTCTGCATTCTGGCTGCTTTCTTCCCATCAAAACCTCGGCCACCCCTCCCACAAATAGACACACAGCCCATTCCTCTTTATTTAACCCAACCTTTTTTGTTGTCAAATAATCATGGGGAACTAGCATGTGTCTGACATGGTCTCCCAGGCAACGGCGGTAAAGACGGGAAGGGAGGCAGGGGCTCATTCAGTGGCTGAATGAAAGAAGGGGGAAGAGAAGAAGCAAACCACAGTGTCGGTCTATCACACACCCACTCACACACATACACATACACACACCCACACACAAGTGCCTGACTAGCTTTGGCCTCTGTCACAACGGAGACCCATCTTTCTGTGCCTCTAATCTGTGTGGCTCTCCTACAGGAGGTTGCTGTGGAAGGTTTACGGGTTCACAGGGCAAAGTGTTCACTCACAGACACGGTTTATGGTTAGGGATATCAAAAGCAGGAGAAAAGGAGAAGATGTAAAAGAACAGGTATACATATATATATATATATATATATA
>JAVLVB010000768.1:817497-849378 GCA_032876305.1 Orestias chungarensis | reverse complement strand
CCCCCCCCCCCCACCCCCCAAATACCACTCTATTCTGAAAAAAAGAGATGGAAAGCAAGGTCCAAAATTCATTCTGCACGAGAATTAAGTAAAAGCGGAAAAAACTAATGAAGTTGGAAAAACACACTTTTTTTAATATATGACAAATTATCAATAGTGGTTTGATTTTATCCTTTTTTAGCAATATAACATGCAGCTTCTGAAATCATCTTACACATTTAGTAAATTAAGGGTGGGTTAAGCACAATGCGCTGCAATGAGACAAGACTCTTGGCCTTTAATGTGATAAAAATGTATGGGCCCATGGACTTAAACTTTAATCAAAGGCAGTCGATCAGTTCTGCAACACGTACATAAAAATACACGGAAAAGACTGAAATGGAAAAAAATTGCTGCTAAAAACAATCTATTGCAACTGATAAATGGCAATTTTGTTATAAAATGCTAGGGCTCACTGTGTTCAAAATTCAAGCAATTAGTACTGCAATCTGCAGCTGCACAATATATAAAATTCCAACTTTCATTTCAGTAACAAAAATCACATCATCGCAATTGCAAAGGACTGGCTGGATGCAATATTGACAATTATAATAAGGTTATCTACATTTCCACTCTGCATGCTGAGCTTCTTGGGTCAGTTTTGTTGGCTATCTTTAAGGCTCAGGTTTAACATAGACTTCAGTGATGTCTTTAAGAAGATTGAGGAAAATTTTCCCCAATATAGTCATTTCAACAATGCCATTGCATCTGAGTGTGTTCCTAATATCATGTTGCTGTATTGTAAATCAGCCATACTAAGAAGCAAAGCTTATACTTACATAATTTACATTTTCTAAGCATGCTCTAAATGGATGTGAGTCAAACTGCAGTAAAGGCATATTAGATTAAAGGCAATTATGTGTTTGTGGAAGCCTAAACAGGAATTTAGATTTGTAAATTAAATTAAGCATATATGAAAAAACAAACTGTTGTAGATTGATTGTAAAATGGCTTCATTTAATGGTGGAACTGTTTATATGGCAATGAAAAACAGGGCTAACTTTTGGATTTAAGGATATTTTTTTCCATACCACATAAATCACACATTTAAATATATATATATATTTATTGCACAAAATTCATTCCTCTCTGATTCACTCTTTCTTCTTTAGTCTGTCATTCCCTTTCCATTCCTCACCACCTCTCTCTTGGCTCTCCTCTCCACAATCAGTGCCCAGTGAGCCATGACAAGCACTTAAGCGCCGACCGGCTGTAACCTCACGTCGCTTTATCACTCCATTTTTTTCACACACACACATGCACACGCACGCTTGTAACAACAAACCCTACATATAAGAATATGTGAATGCATTCTCCTTTTACAAGGAAAAAAATTTAAATAGGCGACACAACACTATAAATACAGCAATATAATGGCCTTTGTGCTTCTTCTTTCAAAGCTGAGTTGATTTAAACACACACAGCGAGTTAGACTAAGTGTCTAAAGAAACAACATTACAAGTGAGCGATCTCAGGTTCATACCTTTAGACTGTCAGCACAAAGAAGAATGTGTCATAGATGTAACCATGCATGAACCTCCAACCTTTATCGCACTTGGTCATAACAGAAAAAAACTGTACATATTCTTGTATATAGTATTGTGTAAAAACGAACAAACAAAAAAGAAATTAGCTTACCTGGTAAATAGTAAAGTGGCGCTTTTAGTCCAAACATTGTCACTGTTTACATGTCATGAAGCAAGACCAACTTGTTTAAATCGTGCAGGCAGGCGATCCTATCCTGGATGACTGAGCAGGAGAGGAACGGTGCCCTCACAGCCACCCAGAAACAAGTCTCTGTGTGCGGCGAGGCTGGGCTGGAACTCAGCCTGTCATCCCTGCTCTGTGGTTCTCGCTAACCAAGCGTGAGGCTAGGACCGCCCAGCCGGCTAAGGAGACACACACACATGCACAAACTCCCTCAGACAGTCACACGGATGCACACAGACAGAGCTGTGCAAGGGTCAACCCCCGATCACGCCCCAGCTCTCGACCCGCTCACTCCTGCCCCAGATCCCCCGGGTAAAGGGTCACGCACTTGCTGTCCGTTTATAAGCGGCAGCAGGAAGCTCGTTCTCTGTTGGATTTATTTTTTTCTCATAAAGCCATACTGGCACACACGCAGAAAGTGGGGACACCTAGAGAAGAGATGTAAGAGCAGACAGGTCCGGAGCCAGGAGAAGGAGAGCAGAGGTATATGGTGGAACAAACCCGGGCTGGGTAAATCCTGTAGATGAGAGCGAGCTGCTGATTCCTGGGACTGTCTTTTATGCCTGTGTCCAAGAAAGATGATCAAATGGAAGATGCATCCTCCGCTACAGCTCTCTCCCGTTCCCTTTCTTGGTCTGTGATTTTCTCAACCTACCTCCTTTTCCCTCCCTCTCTTTCTCTGCCGATTCAGAGGGAAGGAGGCGGAGGAGAGGAGGATGGAAGGAGGATGGAAGGAGGGCAGAATTAACTCCCTCCAGGCATCAACACAGCCAGTAAGCGAGAAAGGGTTGGTGTTTGTGTGTATGTGTGTTGTATGAGAGGAGTGGTGGAGGTAAAGTGAAAAGAGATAGATGGGGCAGCAGCAGGGACGAGACGGAAATACCAGCTAGGGCTGATACTTCTCCCAAGGAGTAGAGTGGTCACAGTTCAATTTGGAGTCAGGGTGACAGCTGATTGCACAGCCCCGGTGACAGCGAGAGGCCAACGACTATCAAGGGAGCATCTGTTCACACTGTATCAGACAGTAGGAAAGGATTGACCGAAAGAAAACCCAGAGCGCACGCGAGAGAGAGAGAGAGAGAGAGAGAGAGAGGGCTGCAGGTCTTCAAGGGCAGCTTACAATAGAACAGCTATGTGGTTGGAGGAGGAAAATACAAAAGATCCCCCGCCTCCGTTCTCTTCTCTGAAAATGAGAGTCCTCGTCTCGGTCTGCAAGTGTGTGGGTGCGTTTGTGTGTTCGTCTAGGAAACTTGGCTTGTGCAGCCTGGTCCACAGACTGCTCACCATGCTGCTCCGACAGCCGACTATCCCCCATCCTCTCTCTCTCCGTTTCTCTTCTTTCACATACACACATACAAAAATCTTAAATAAATACACAAACATCCCATGTTACTCCGCTGCCTGCTATGCACACAAACCTTACTGAGACGGAGGCAGTTAGGGGATGAGATGTTAACTATCTGTTGGGCAGCGTCCATCCTGAAGCAAACATATGACACACACAAGCACACACACAGTCACACAAAATAACAAGGAGTGCTACAGAGGGAAAATAAAGGGATGGGGACAATTCGTCTTCCTCTCCAACCCATTCTGTGAAAACTCTATGGGGGAGAAAGACGTGAGAGATTGGCAGCAGTTCAGTGAGGAAGAGGAGGGAGGCGCACTGAGGGGGTCCTCTGCCTTCAGGATTACTCTGAGGACAGGGGGGAAAAAACCTACAACACACATACCACGAGCACAACAAGCACAGCAAGAGTTAGTGGGAGTGCGAAAGGCATGCTTGCAACCAAATGGGGCAAATAATCGCTAATAGGGACCGATGGCTTGAGGAGGAGACAGAAACAACCATAAAGCAAGCATGGGAGGGGAGGAGGATGGGGGGCTCCCACAGATCGAGATATAGACAGAGGCAGGGGGGAGGGGCGTGAAGTTATTCTAGGAACAAAGATCTTTTTTACTAATACAGAGAAACCAGCAAATATTTGATGTGGCCACTGCGTGTAAGGTGTGCAAGACACAACAAAGACAGATACAACAGTTCAATAGAATCTCTCCCTACCTTCACAGTGGGGCTGAATGTGTACAAACAGCCCCCATTATCATTGCTCAAAGGCATGAGCATGCCTCCATGATGTTTTGTTCATGTGAGTGTGCGAGGCAGGTGTCCAAGTGTCTAGCACCTTGTTTGAGGGCCTGGGAGGTGACGTGCGGTCCCGTCCCCGCCTGAAGGTGATGCAGGTTTGACGACGCAATGACAGACACAGACAGACAGCAAGACAACTGAAAATGCAGCATCCAGCCCCAGCAAGGAGGACCGCATGAAAACAGAGAGAGAAGAAAAAAAGTGAGAAAGACTCAAATCAGCTAAAAGAAGTTGGTCTATGTGTTAAGAAAAATTTCCCAGCATGTATTTTACTCAATTTAGAGGAGCAACTTAGTCTAAAAAAACATAGCTACTGATCTCCATACGCTAATGCACGTGTCTGGGAAGTTTGGATAGATGTCCTACTCTATGTAAAGGGTATCTAAAATTAAAACATTGCATGAGTTTGCTGAGTTTGTGATTCTGCCATACAAGAAGCAATGCTAATTTTTTTAAAGGAACAATCTTTAGAAATGTGCTGTACTTATATTTCATTGAACTAACTCGAAAAGAACTTAATTTACAGGCAGATGTTTATGTCTATGGTCAGTGTTGGATTTGCTTGGATTACAGCTTCAAAGCTGGTGTGCTGTGGCAGTTTTAGGAAAGCTGAAGTTGCTTTAAAAGTAACGTATTTCTGCATTATGGGGTCTGGTCTCTCCCAAACCTTGTCTGGACCATCCTCGGAAGATTTTGCTTTTCAAGTGAAGCAACTTTGCTGTCCAATCAAGCACAGTAATACCATGGTTTTTGTAAATCTGGGAAGGTGCCAAGACCTGCTAGAAAGTTACATTGATGCCAACGTAAAGCTTGTAAAGGAAGGAAAGTTTTTCCTATTTTTCTTGTAGAAGGCGGCACTGACTTTTGACTTGGTTAAATACAATTTAACTCATTAGTAGACAACATTGATCCCGAAATCATCACCAACTGTGGAAACTTCACAAACCAAGACAGTAGATCTACCCTTCTCCTCCTGATTACACGAGTTTCCAAATGAAATGGAAAATGTACTTTCAACTGACAGCAGGACCTTGGATCACTAAGTAACAGTCCAGTGTGTTTTTCCCTTAGCTCACATAAAATGCTTCAGATGCTGCAACATTACACAGCCTGTGTTGTTGCTTAAAAGCACCAATTTTGATTGCACTGAAATTATTAAATGGTATTTTGCTTCACAATCCTCTCAAGGAGGTCTTTAGTATGCAAAAAACCTTGCTTGAACTATCAAGTTGATTTCATTTAATATTGTAGTTATTGGAAACTGAAATCAGTAGTTTTATTTGCTTTAACCATAATGATCCAAATATTTGAATTTATTCATTTTAAATATTTTCTTAATAAACTGTCCATCAAGACAGAAAACATGACAGAAAATTGTCCATAATCGTTTCAGGCAAGGCATTTTTTCTATGTGGTTTGTGGACATGCTTAGACCTACAAACACAAGGCTCAGACACGCTCTCTCAAAAGGGTCTTAAAGCTCCTTGAGGACTGAGTGTGTGTGTGTGTGTGAAACTGACAATGCTGTGATCACAAAGTAAAGGAAAGAAGAGGAGAACAAAACAAGTGAAAAGTGGGTGGTAAAGAGGAAGGAAAACAAAGCATTGGAAGGACAGCACAGTCAGCTGACGAATGACATGCACGCAAACAACCAGCTACGCCAACTTCAGTTGTCTTCAACATCCAGTTGCTGTCCCTGTATGATCAGCCCTTGAGCAGTGCGTGTACGTTTTGCTGTGAATTCATGTGAAGGGATTTGAAACAGTGTTTTTCTCCACAGCGGGGAACGCAAAGATAAAGCATCACTATTATCTTCCCGTTCATGCTGCACTCTGACACAACAGCAACGGAGGCACAAAAATATATTTGCAACATGATGTTTCAGAAGGAGCACGAATCGAATCGAATGTTTCATCATTAGCTAGTTGAGATTTACATATAGCGAGCCGAGAAGTTCCATCTCATGCTGCCTCTGCAAAACGACCAAATAGACGGCCTTTACATGGAATATGAGAGCTTTCAAAAGAAGCATGCTGGACTTCAGTGCGAAATCATTCATCAAATGTGATAAATAAAATCTGCTAACCCTTCACTCACCCCTACTTGCTTAGACCCGCTCCCATTCCACTGCTACACACACCCATTTAACCTGACCTCTCACTGGTGATTAGAGGCCCTCGCAATGTGTGAGCATGTGCATTGCTCTTTGTGTGCGAGATGCTTCTCTCCGTATGCTAATCACAGCCTTGCACTGAGAATTAATTTGCAAATGTGTCATTACCCATCAGGCTCAGCAGCAATAACCCTGCAATTACACAACTCTCGCTTGCCCAGCTGAGCACCACACTCTCAAGCACTCTCAAACACATTATACACATGCAGCTTCTCCAGGGGTAAACAGAAAAAAAAATGGCTCAGATATAAGCCCTGTTTTGAGAAATATAACATGCCAGTTAAAAAACAAGAAAGATTAAAAAAAAGGAACACAATTCTCCGTATGGCCAAACTGTTTATGGTCTAATCTAAGCCCTTCACCTCCGAGTCAATAGGACAGCTACAGAGGTTGGTTGCGCACTTTCACTCACTTCTGTTTCTAAGCAACATTATCCAGGAGCGTGGCCTTGCTAAGAACTCCAACAGCATCACACAGAGCCTTCAGATTACAGATAAAGCAGCTGAGCAATGTGCATGTGTGTGCAAGAGTTCAGGCACTTACCTGTGAGGAGACGTGTGGGGAGAGAGGGAAGTGTGCAAGGGTAACATGGAAAAGAGCAAAAGAAAGACAAAGAGTTGTTATTGACTGTTCTCTGTTATAGCTTGATGACAATTGTTTATTATAAGTTTTTTTGCATATGGTGATGATTTTGAAAAATAAAATTAATATAGGACAGATTTTAATGATGATGTTTGTAAAATCAGGGTTAAGAAGGCCGAATCAAGAGAAATTATGTTTAGAAAATCAAATCAAATCATAATATGCAGTTGCTGATACACACATTCATAATATATTTGAAAAAGACCTGCATATATTTATCAATTTTCTAAACATTTGTTTATAGTTTTTTTCTTAATCACAACTTGTTAACAAATAATTTTTACAATTAACTGTATCAAAATGTCACTATTAAATATTTAATGATTTTTCTTGATTTATTGTATGAAGATTATTTAATTCCTATCAGAAAATGTATTTAAAAATAGTCTAGTATTTCTTTTTTACTGATTTACTAAAAGTATTTCTACTACCAAAATTTTTTTGAATTTTTATCATTTCTGTTTTCTCATTGTTGTTACTATCAATTTATTATTAGAACAGCATAGAAAGAGAAACGATAACCGTCAACTAAAAATAGTCTGAATTACCATCAAAAGTGTTTTTTTTATTTTATAAATGGTTATCTTCATATGTGTTTACTTATATCTGTATTATTTCCCTTACCATAGTAAAAATAAAAAGCAGGGCTTTTGGAGTGCTCTGAGAGGTGGTCCAGAAGTTCATTTTAGGAGTGGCTGAGTTGCCCTTAAACAGTCATTCTGAATCCTTTGTCATTCTAAAGACCAAAGAAAATGCTCAATAAGTCTATGCAAGTAAACCGCTTGCTCTCAAAATCCAGTTCACATGCCAGAAAACCTATTCTAGTTCCTGCCCAGTCACACATCCCTGTATCTGCTGCTACAGAACACTGAGTCATATCAGAGCACGTCAAGCTGCTGTCGAAGATACTCCTCAACACTTCAAACACACTCATCTCTGACGCTGCCCACCGTCACCCAGTGAAGACCGGCTGTGTGTGAGACCAAAAGAGCATAAATGCTTCGTGTATTCTCTTTTCTAAGAACTCAACGGGTGTGACCTTGTAATTAAAAAAATGTCCGACAGGCTAAATCTGCAAAACAATTATTTGATGTAAAACGTACACAAATATTTGAATATGAGAGAGAAAAGAAAGATGTGTTTTTGGGAGCATCAAGTAAAACGACATGCAAAAAGCAGCATGAAGGCACTATTCAATATCCCTGCCCTCTATGAAAGTCTGAAGCGAGTGTATATTCAGGCTTTCCTTTTTTATTTTTTAGATGGCTGGATAGGAATGATCCAAAGCAAAATTGCTTGACATAATTGTTTTTTAATGATGTTCCTTGCAAAATAACGACATTCGTGCTAACACAAACACCAACCGAGAATGAAGAATCACTACAAGAACTTGCATCAGGAGCAGAAATTACCTCCTGACAAGGTGAGAAACAATTAATCTGTCTAGGTTGTTGTAAAGTGGAATATGAATCAGCTCTAATTCTGTGTGAATGACAACAACCCACCCACCACTTCAGATGAATCTAAACAATTGAAAAGTTACTTTATTTCAATAATTTCAAATATTAAAAATGATCAAATCTGATCATTTTTATTATGTTTATAAAAACATGTTAATAATGTTCTGATAAATCCTAAGAAAAGGTTGTAGGCCTCTAACCCTATTGACAGAAGGTTAAGTGGTAGGAAAAATTGTAGTTGAAGTTGAAACGTAACAGCTAAAACCACAGCTTTGAGAGAAAATTTAAGAGTTTAAGAGGAAACTTTAAACAAGTCGTTGACTCTGACTAGAGCTGGTACTTCAACAGTCCAAACTCACAGACATTGGTTTTGATTATCACATTCCTTCTGTTAAACTACTTGTGATCCAGAGAAAATGTTAGATTGTGTTAAATGTTAGATAGACTGTTTTAAGATATTTTGGAGAGCCACAAAACCCAAGAAACCTACAGTCCAGTTTTACAGATAGTAATGAATTAGGGAGAAATGTCTTCTACTGAGGTTGGTCAACTGTTTTCTTGCATGTCCATCAGGAAAAATACAATTATTTTATGCTTCCCTGTGTTGAGAAGCTTTATGGAGATTCTAGTTTTATTCTTTCAGCAACATTTGGCACTTGTTTACATTAGCAGTAAATGGTTTACTTCCTATAATATCATTGAAGTTCATTGATCAAGAAACTTGTCTGGCATAAACCCAATACGGAATCCATTGAAGATTTGAGGAAGATGCAAGACACCATTTAATAATGTAGCTTTTGATCACTACCATGCTGTGCTGCATTAATGTAATTATTTGAGCAAATGGCTCTGTGGTAAAAAACTGCATATACTTTGCAGCGCAGGAATATACTTTTCAGAATATTTATCCTGGTAAGTAATTGTTAACTGCATGTTACCAGTTCTATATTATTTAGATTATTTATATAGCTCAGCCATGCACTAGTAATAACAAAGAAGGGGCTTTCCTTGGTTTCTTTGTTTTCTTCTCCTTCATTTTAAAAATGTAAAGATACATTTAAATGCTCTAAATCAAACATATCCCTCACCAAACTAAATTCACTCTAGTTTTAAAGTGGATTCCACTGTGGCGGATACTCCAAGCACACTAGTACACAGCAGAACCAGAAGAATAGGGAACCAGGTGCAGGAATAGCTGGCCAAAGCTGACAAGCTGATGTGGAGTCTTGTCATATCCCCTCCCACCATGCCTTGTGGCACACCTGCTTTCTAGCACAGACAACAGAAGCATCCCTGCTCACAGCTGAGGGAACACACTGCACCACACAGCTCTGCCCTGATTAGGCTTTTTGTTGTCACTCAGCTCTCTTAGCTGCATCCTCCAACTCTTCATCTGTCTCCACATCAAACATGTCAGATCTCAGCGAGCGCCGTTGTTATTGAACAGCAACAGCAGAGAACCAGAAACTGTGTAATGAACCAGGGAAGATTTAAGGAGGGGGATCTTTAAAAGCGCAACTCATTTGATTAACAAATGTGTGCACACATATTTGGTGGGTGTTCTTCTGCCATGTGTGGCTGTGTGTTTATGTAATTGCCTGGGGCAGGTGTAAGGTGTGCTAACGCAGCCCAGTAAGCCTGGGGAGCAGACCCAGCAGGAGAATCCAGCGACATGCCAGAAAGAAGCAAACAACACGGCATACTTTTTTTAATTTTGTACGTGCTTCAGAAGAGACACCCAAGTGCTCAATACACTGCATTAAGTATTTAATCGCATCTCTTAATCCTAACAAGGGTAAATAAATGCACATATACACAAACACCCCCACACAAGTCCCAGACCCATACACGCATACAATACGGTATGTCTTTCTATCTTCACAATGGTATTGTGTTGACTTCCATTCCTTTCTACAGCTGAGATCTCTCCCAAACCCTAAACATGACCTATAATCCATACACGCCTTAGTCTTAATCCTAATACCAACACATCACTTCTTAGTAATGATGCCGGGCTCTGGACCCTATATGAAGCAGATGATCCTCTCATTGTAGTATTTGTTGGCAAAAGGGGCCTTAGGAAGTGAGAATTACCAAAATACACTCACACACACACGCACGCACGCACTCACGCACACACGCACACACACACACACACACACACACACACACACACACACACACACACACACACACACACACACACACACACACACACACACACACACACACACACACACACACACACACACACACACACACACACAATGCTGTTGGCAGTGTGTTTTTTCGCCTGACTTATTCACTCCTGTGACATTTCCTCATTGGCTTGTTTGTCTCAATTATCCCTGTTTATTGGACAGAGATGGTTAACCCATTAACGTACACAAAGGGAGGAGCACAAGAGAAAGAGAGGAAGCTGGAAAGAGCGTTGGATTGCAGTTGGACCTGCCTGAGGCGGGATGTGAATCACAGAACTGTAGTGGGGAACAAACACAGGGGCTCTGGCCAAACGCCAAGCCGGCAAACAAGCCGCACATGTATGAAGGCAGCAGAGGGCAGCTGAGGGGGCAGAGCAGCACCAGCACCTCGGGGCTTGTTGCAGGGCTTGAACTGACCTTCACCGCGCTTTGCTGTGTGCGACACTTTAACACGGCATTCTTCTGCAAGGTTGCAGCTTCGTGTCTGTATGTCTGAGGACTGTAAGTATTGATCAAGTGAACATGTGTGGCTGTAATGTTTGTATGTTAGGGAGAGCTGTGTGTTTATATGTGTGTGTGTGTGTGTGTGTGTGTGTGTGTGTGTGTGTGTGTGTGTGTGTGTGTGTGTGTGTGTGTGTGTGTGTGTGTGTGTGTGTGTAAAGCTGCCCTGCCCTGTGTCAGACCTCTGCTGTGCTCGGTAAGTGAGGCGTGCTAATACTGCGTGTGCTCAGGTTTCATGCATCAGCACACAGTCGAAGAGACTTACCCGAGGTCAGAGACTGTCAAATCCTCCTCCCCTCTCCCCGTTCCTTTGACTCAATCCTTCCTTTTCTCTCACTAAATGCTTTACCTTTAGCCAAGCTCGAAAGTCGTTTTTGCATCCTCCCCCCCTCCCCTCACACACCCTCCTGCTCTCTCACTTTGCCATCAGTCCTCCCCTTTTCCCTGCCTCTTCGCTTCCTCCCCAGAGGATTCCATCATGCTGAGTCTTTTAGTATCTTTCATGTCTTTTACCTGTCAACAGAGGAGAGGATGTGCAAGCAGCTCCACAACAAAGGAGAAACACCCTTCTGTCATCCCAGAAAATGTTTGAGGACGGAGGGGAGGAGAGAGAGAGGGGGGGGGGGGGCACATCTTAAAGACCCATTGGACATCCAAACGCCCCAGGTGATTTCAGAAGATGGAACCAATAAATTAACAACCTATTACTTCCAGGTCTCCTCCTAGAACCCCTTTTTAAAACAACAATAAAAAAAAAAGAAAACTTGAGGTATCAAGCCAAAGCTCAAAGATGTCAAAGACCTAAAAAGCATTGTCCAAAACGACCTCTCTGTACTTTGTGAATCACGACCAGCTCAGTTCAGCTCCATCACACCTAATGAAAGAAAAAACCGGCAGCACACATTCACGCAGGATAGAACTATAAGCCGTACAATCCAATAGGCACCTAACTCAATCTGTTACTGTCTCTGCACCTCGTCCCCTGTTTGTGTGAATCCTCTCTAATCTGCCGCTACAGTCCCCATCCTCAGTGTTGTCCTCTTCTAAGTATTATTGTGGGATTAGCCCTGGTGTTAGCCCAGACTCAGCCCACAACACAAGCCGCAGAGAGGCAGCCATCTTAGAACAATGCCTTTGGATAAAAAACTAAGAAGCTTGATTGGATTAATCCTTTCTCTCTATTTTCAACTCTTCTCTAGCAATTTCTCTTTGTTTCACTTTGCTTCTCTTCTTCTGCCTTTTGCTTTTTTTTCTCTTTCTTCAAAGCTTGATGATGCACAGAAATCTGACTGCCCACCCCCTAAAAAAAACCAACCTCCTTGGATAATGAGCTTAAGTAACAAACTTACTGTAGAGTACTGTAAATTAAAAAGTAAAGATCTAATTAAGAGGGGAATCAAATAGCTTTCCAACTGCCTCTGTGTGGTAGTACATTTTAATTTACGGCATTAAAGTAGGTGCCCTCTCATTGATGAGAGCAACAGCACTGGCTGTGATATTGCCTGATTGTAATTAGAACAAGGAATATAATTACAGGAAAAAAGGGTGAGAGGAAGGCAGTCACTTTTAGTAAGGGTTTATCTTTGTTTGTTTTATGAACAAGGCACGATAAGAGAGTAGCAGAAAGAAAAGAAGAATCTCCTCAGATTTGGCTTGTGTTTAAATGAGACTTTTTACCAAGTGGCTTGACTGGCTGGCCTGCGGCCTCCTGTCCCCACCAATCACATTCCAGCTTCAATTATGCCAGAGTGGACCCGCAGCAGCCTCTCTGTCTGCTGCCAAACATCCGCACACACACAATAGCAACCACTGCGCTACAAACACTGCAGCCAATTCCATTTTCAAACATGGATAACAACTGAATTAAGACTCTGTGATCTGTTGCCAAAGCAGCAGGATGCTCCTTTCTGCATTGAAACGCACACTTGTTTGAAATACATGAAAACAAGTCCTTGCATTCTTACATGCTTAGGATTGTTTGGGTGGTGCGTGTGAAAAGATTTAAATGCTTCTTATAATAAATTATAAGTATTTGACCCTTTTACAGAATTGTTCTGTTTTTGTTGTAATTAAATTTTTCAACTGAATTATATATTTATTTGTAAGATACTTTAGATAAACGTTTCTGCCAAATGTATGTACATAAACATTACATGATTTTACAACACTACAAATAAAAAGTAGTTTTTTTAATTGATTTATTTATTAAGAGAAAGAACTATTCAAACAAACGTAGCAATCATGATGTACCTGTGATTAACCACACCTAGGCTTGATTACTGCAAGACCTGTATAATCTTGCAGTAATCAAGCTTCAACTAGGTTAGCCATAGAAATTCAAGACAAGACGAGAAACACAATAAATATGAGGAATATATGGAAGAGGCTAAAAAGCCATTTCAATGGCTTTGAGATTCCATCGAGCCACAATAAAGTACATTAAAAAAATTAACAAAGAAGTATAGGAGAGAACATGGAAGTCATAGTCAAACCCAGCGGCTGCCTTGCTGAAGATCTGGATAACTGGCCATGGATTTTGCAGATTCCAAAAATAACCCTGATTTTCAAAATTCAGCTTAAACACTAAACCACCTTTTGATTATGTTTTTTTTAATTTATTAATACTGCATTGATGTGAGCTTTAAAATATTACGTACAACATACAGAATTAGAAACAGTTTTGGTTTTAAACATGAACATGATGAGCTAGGGTATTTGAAAGTGCTGTTTTTGTCAGTATTTATAGGAAGGGAATAGTGAAAGAAACAGAGAGAGGTATTCACCTGACATTATATGTACTTATCCTGTAGAGCAAAGAGCTGTTTGGTCCGCTACCAGGCTGGGGAGAAAAGGCATTCTAAGAATCCTCTTTTCTTGCTTTTGCTTTCTGTATTTTTCCGCAGATTAATTTGTCCAACAGCCATATAAATCTCTGCGCCTGCCGTCTTTAAATGCTCAGTGCAGCTCATTTATGTATGACAGAAAAAGGAGATAAGTCTTACTAAACCTCTTGAAGCGCCTCGCCGGACACAAAAAAACCCCGAATGGGAATAAATTTAGATCTTTGATTAGTGAATGGTCAAACCTGAATTTACCGTACACTTACTACATTGGGCCAATACATGAGCAGACATGTAAAAGAAATTAGTTAAAACTGGAGGGATTTCACTTCCCAGAGACATATTTTTGGTGGTTCTGCTGCTTGTTAGTAGGGCATGATCATGTGAGAAAGAGGTCAAAACATTTCTCCTTTGCTAAAGATTTGTAATGGAGGGGGAATAAGGGATCAAGGGACGCTGAAAAGGGGGCTGAGGTGGTTTAAAGGGTTTTGCGGTAACCATGGTGCTGCAGAGCTTGCTCACTGTGGGAACAGACCTTCTGCAGAGCTTTTTGTAATATATAAAGGAGCACTGCAACCCCAGGACCTCTTGAGGCAGAGTTCATGGTTTACATAAAAACATATCAGTATTGTGTTGATCTAAATTGAAAGTAAATTAACATTATCTTAATATATCAATTAAATATGTAGATAATCATTAAACAGGAAAAGCAAACAGCAAAAAAAAAGTGAAATCTAAATGTTCGAAGCCTTCATTTAATGTCACACTTTTTATTTTAAGAAGGCTGTTTAGATTAACATGTGAGCTCTTCCTTGAGAATTTTTAAATAACAACTTATCCAGTTTGCCTGCAGAAACTGATTAACACCACAACCCGCAAGTTGGAAATACATCTATTTCGTCTTTTGGCAGCATCCTCTCAGTGTGTATAAATCTTACTTGACAGTGAGATGGAAACAGCTTGTGTGTGTCAAAGCAGAAACCTCTTAAATTAGTTAAAGATTATAATGAAAGTCTTGCAACTATTTTACTTTCCTTTAGAAAACATAGCTGATCCTGTTGTATGGCTTTGTTTCAGAAAACTTCTTGATCGGTGTCATTGAATGCATTATCAAAGCACCAATATTCAGCACCACTTGGAAAAGCAGCTTTAATTTCTAACTGAAAGATGTTTAAGATTGTGTCTTAGCAGGTAAATTGTATTTCAAGGTTTTTGAAAGTGTTATAAAATATATCATTAAACAGTCATGACACCTTAATTCTAATACATGCACATATAATGATGCAAAAGTTGAATCCCATTTCACACTGTTGACCCTTGTGTTGTCTGTATATACGCTGACCTGCTTCCACTCCCCCAAAACATGGATGCCAGATTAATTAAGCACTGAAAAGTCTCTTTCGAGAGGAATGTGTGCAAATAGGGTTGTTTCTCCTGTGTGCCACTGTAGAATCTATTAAGAGATGAGGACAAGGCCCCCATGTAACAAAGATAGAGATGCAATCAAAATTTATTTGATGACATACTTAAAGCTAAATAACGTAGATAACTTCTTTTCAGCAAAATAAAGCATAAATGTGTATGTTTGAGTGATTTGCTTCTCTTTTCAGTTAAATAAAAACAAACAGCCGAATCAGTTGAAGCACATTTTGCAGTGACCAGTACAGGAGAAGTGATCACACCCTCAATTAGATCTCCAGAGTAGTCTTTGGTATGTGTGTGTGTGTGTGTGTGTGTGTGTGTGTGTGTGTGTGTGTGTGTGTGTGTGTGTGTGTGTGTGTGTGTGTGTTGCTGCAATGACAGAGCTAATAACTGCCATAAAGAGGAGTGCAGGAGAGTAAATATGAGCAAGTGCGGCAACATTTCGATTTCCCCTCTTGCCATGATGACGCTGGATTTATTGTCAGTTCCTGCTTGATAAAATACCTGCTGTAAATCAGACCCGTGCAAACAAAAACACACAAATGTTTCTGTCTGTTTGCAATAGACTTATGACAAGGAGTGGCTCAAAGAGGGATTGTGATGAAGGGGAAGCAACCAGAGCGTGGACTGATGACGGATGGCTCTGCTCATTCAACAAGCCAGTTTGAGATGAACATACGCTACGGCAGTATGTCTCCTGGTTTCATCCTCTATCTTCCTGTCCGCTCTACTGCAACAGATAACCAACACTGTGGCACCTTGATGTGCGGATAGTGCCACCGTAGACCAGAGGCGGAAGGGTGATCTTTAGCCTGATAGCGTTGCTGTTGCACATCGGTAGTAGTAAAGATGTGGGCTGATACCACTGCTGGCGTCTCCCGCCGTGTGGGGAATTGGAGATAATAGAGCAGAAGGCCTTTCGAAGTTGAGCAGGAAGCAGTGTCAGTGGCGTGGAGCTGGAGGTGACCAGAAGGGAGAATAATTGCCTCGCTACACTCAAGGTGCTTGAAATGATCTGTGACCTATTCCATGTGTGTGCGCTCTTAAGAAAAGAGGTGAGCGACCAGAAAGACAGAGCGGAAGAGAGAAACAAGTGGTGCAAAGGCCCATTTCCTGCTGCTGTGGGGTCATGGTTGAGCCAGGAAGTGTGGGGAGAAGTGGATGGTGGAAATAACGCAGGGATAATCTTTTCTGAGCTTCAGTGCGAGAGGGCAGGGGGCTTGTAATGAGAAAATGAAAGGCGAAAGGTGGAGGAAGGGAGCGCCACGGGCCATTAGAGACACCTCGGCTGCGGATAATGGCAGGTAGAGCGAAGAGGGTGCATGTTGCTTAGAGGAGCTGAGGTGAAGGAGGGAGCATGGGGGATATGTAGCATTAAAACAAGAGAAGTATGCAAGTATAGTAGATCATGCATGACATTTGTACCTTCACATAAGCATGAATTTTGAGTATAATGGTAATTACAGTTTTTACTATAAGTGGCTCAAAGTATTTCTAACATATTCTGATTTTATCTTAGTCTTTGCAAAATGGTGTTTAAAATGTCCAAGTCTTGCATTACCTCCCATGATTATATGACAACACTAATATTTTTGCTTAGAGGTGATATTTACACAATCCAGATGCAGATACCCTATATTCATAACAAAGAGCAAGCGTTAAGCATGAACCACTGTGATCCGAACTAATGAAGGTCAAGGAATAGCCACTCGCTCTGCTTTCACTGTAGCACTGAAAAAAAATATACCTCCCTACATTTCCCACGCTCTTTTCAACTGATTATTGTCTTTATCTGATCGACCAAGTGTTTGTAACTGCTGCTGCTGCTATTCTGGAGCTGTGTGGCGGAGGCGTTGGGGAAGTGGGCTCTGTGGGGCTGAAAATTGACTGTTGACTGAGGCTCCAAGGTGGAGCTATGGGTAAATAGGCAACGCATTGTAGGAGCAAGTGTTTATGCACCCCCATGCATAAACACTGTCTTGCATAAACACTTATACACCGTGTCTTGTCAGCCCATGGCTGACAAGACAGGGTTATTCAAAGATTAATCGAAAGTGCAGGAATGAGTCAAAGTAACTGTTTACTTTGGGTATGTTTTTGAAATTACATTTTAACATGACTAAAAGCTCCCCCACCTTTCCTGGAGGACGATAACTTTTAAGAAATAACCAAAAGCACAATGGAATGGTGTAGATCATATAGACGGCATAGTTCAACTCTGAACTTAAATCTAATTGGGAATTTCTGGGAAGGCCTGGCTGTTCACATATGCTCTCCATGCAATCTAACTGTGAGAGGCCTATTTCTAAAAGAACAAACAAATATCTCTGCCTCTAAGTCCCAAGAGTTTTTGATGTTGTTACTTAACAAAACCTGGTTCCTTAAAATACTGACTTGATGAGCTCAACATAAATGCAAGTGAAACCTTTCATATACTCAGATTTTGAGAACCATGTCACTTCACGGATATGGAATAGTTTGAATAAACTGAGGTTTATTCAATTATAAAATTTCAAAGTGCAAATATTTTAAATGCTAAATGCCTTTAAGCTCTTCTGTCTTCTTAATATAGGCAACCTAAACTCTGAAGAGAATTTTTAAAGGTATGAAATTATACAATACTGTTCTCTATCTCTATAGGTATATGGTTCACGATTTGAAGGAAGTGATGCAATTAAAAGAGTAGATTTAAAGGTAGGCCTCTAGTCTTCAGAAAAAAACGTTCTGACTGTTATGAATAAATGGTATATTATTTTTCTACTATAAGTATGGTGAGCATGATTTAATGATTAATGTTTCGTATCAATACTATTTCAAACTCCACTATCCAATTTAAAGTACTGATCACGTAAAAAGCTTGAAAAACTGTTATACAGTAAATTCCACCTTAGCCTTATCATACAGGATTTTGACATTTATTGTTTTAGGTATTCCCCCAAGTGTATTTTTATTTGTAAAGCCCAGTGTTTTTCAGGTTGGCCTCACAGCTGCAGACTAGGTTCAGAATTTCCTGAATTTGAGGTTCGTTTGTCAACTGGGAGTTTAACAAAAAAGCCTACAGCTTCAGGGGTTAAACCAGATGCAATCTCTTGGGCAAAAACAAGATGATCTGAAAGTGACCTCTCAAAACATAACAAAACATAGTAAAGCATGCAGTGCAGATGCTAGGCAAAGAAAGAAACCTATAATACAACAACAGTTGTCTCACAAGTATTTCGCAGTGAGACCAGTGATTAACAACTTATAAAAAGGCTTAACATCTTAGTAGTCCCTATCTTGTTAACCTTCAGTGAGCTTGTTTTGCATTTAATTGATGAATCTACATCTTAACAGCATGAAGCCAACACCTTAGCTCATAGTCTAACACTTCCTTGGGAATATTGTTGTAAGTCGATGCATGGAGAGATAAATCTTCACAACGGCATGGCTTGCGTGCGTAGGCTGCTGTGTAGGCTGAGCATTGGTCTAAAGCGGAGGTATAAGTCAGTCTGCTGTCAACATGTGTTCTTAGCGATTTCTGTTCTTTATTCTTTTCATAAGATATACATAAGATATCAGTAGCGACATCAAGGAAATGTTGCTTTTTTTAAACGTCATAACTTCAATTACAAAGCTTACTTTGTTACTTTTTCTCCCTCTCCTTCCTCTCAGGTGTAAAAGCCTAATCAGAAATTGTATGCTTGTCAAAATCCCTATGACTTTCTTCACATTTCCAAAATGTTTCTCCGATTCATTACCCCTCATTTACCTGTATGCTTCATTTGCGTTATTGTATTTTCTACAGCATTTACTCAGTTAATTAATGGGGCAGAGGGTTGAGTGTTAGTCTGTTTGAACAACCCATTTTCTTGCAGCTGAGGAGGAAGGTGGATTAGACAAACATGTGTTTACTAATACAAAATCAGCAGACGATGTGGTATTTTGGTGTCTTGGAAGAAAGTCCATCTTAGCAGCCTCTTGATATGGATCAGAAATTAGAAGTAATTTGACATTTCAGAAAAAAGAATACAGGCAATAGCTAAAAGTGAAAAGATCATTCTAAGGTACATTTAAATAATTTTTACCATTCTTAACAAGGAAATGAAGGTACATTCGGGGCTGTACATGGTTTTCCAGTTTACGTGACTGCCTTTACTGGCTCCGAACAGTCGACGATTGTATGGAGCAACCTTTAAAGGGACTGGGACACACAAAAGAATTCATATAAAAGCCAAAAGACTAACAATTTTGTAAAGCAGCAAGATAGTAAAAAAGCTAAGCTCCAATTAAGAGGTCTTGCAGAATAAAATGCCACCTTATTATCAAAGAAAAAGCCATCACTTTTTCCTAGCTATTAGATAATCATGATACCTGTGATGCATTTTAAGGAAATGTGTAGATCAGTTAACATTAAGCATTTCAAAAGGAGAAGTTATATTGCAAAGATGCAATAAAGAATGCAGCATTGACCCTGAGCTCCAGAGCAATAGAATCTACCTAACTAGGAAGGAGCCCATGTACATTTTGTGAAAAGAGGCCTCAGAAGGAATCCACTGTCCATCATCTCACACCAGGGGGCAAGATACTGGCAAAAAAGGCTATACATGCAATGCCATACACAAGTGGCTGGTATAGATCTGTGAAAAATACGAATTGGACACCCCTGGGTCAAAGTGGAAAATCTCTGCAAATCTTTTGAGATTCGAACAGACAAAATGGTAATAGACAGTCAATCAGACAATGTGATCATAGTCAAGCAGCAGTGTATAGCCATCATGATTGATGTGAGCATTCGGGGAGAAAAAAACAAAAAAACGTAAAGAACTACCAAAAAAGGTGATAGAAAGGGACTGCGAGGTGAAAGGCAACTGTAGTCTATGGTGATCAGTGACCCCCAAACGGAGAAGTGGCTTAAATGGATACCTGGAGAATAATCAGACATCCCCTTCCAGAAGACTGCAGTTCAACCACCCCACCTAAGGTAATGAGGGGTGTGTGATAGCAAAGTTGTATATATATAGAGGTGTCTCTGTGCCACAGAGTGGCAGTTTAGAAGTAAATATAAGGTGTCCGTTTAGAAATGAACAGGAGACCATTGTTGTTTCTGTTAAATCATATTCAAACTTTTCGTTGCAATGAATTTAATCATGTGTTTCGAGAACTCTAGATTCCTGTTGAATAATTTAGTATTTACTGACTGCACTGCTTAATTATGAGACTGTATTTAATTAGCGGTCAAAATTATAATCATATTGTTAGTTTTTTATGTTAACCTGCAGAAATCATAAGTAATTCTGCTGTTTGAGCATCAGAACACACACACACCATGGATCTTTATTACTATTATTCTTAAAACGCACGTTCTAGGAGATATTTTATTGGCACCCCCATCAGTTGAGTCCTGTCTGGTATACTTTGGATCTGTGTCTCTGCTCGTCTGTAAACAACCCTAGCAGATGTATGTTTAGTAAACAAAAATGTTATATATTAGTTCTGAGACCACCAAGCAATATGTACCAGGCTCTGGATTCACAAAATAAAGGCTAGAGACAGACCATTATATATTGTGTTTGTTGCAGAAAATGTTGACGTTCATGCTTTGGTTTAATAACTTAGAACCATTTTTGTTTATTTGAGCAATTAGAATAAATAAATAAATATTGTTATGAAATGTAGTTTTATGTGCATGCGACACACAGGAAGACAGATATAGATAGTGACAAAGACAGACATGTTGATAAAATATTAGGTATCCAATATGTTTTTTAAAAACAGAACTACATTACACCTTAGTACTTTCCAAAATCTTTGGATTTTGGAAACTCGCTTTGTAAGTTCTTAGAATATAATACAACCATTCATTATTTAATGATTTTTAGTTAATCCTTCTCTATCTTAATATTTAGACACACAAACACACACACACACACACACACACACACACACACACACACACACACACACACACACACACACACACACACACACACACACACACACACACACACACACACACACACACACACACACACACACACACACAATCACCACACATTCAGGATGCTGAGGGTGATGCAGCAGGAGCAGGGACCTGAGAAGTTTATTGATGTTTGCTCTCACAAAGCCAAGGTCTAGGCCATGAATTGCAAACTCCAGCCTGGCCCCAGACATTAGCAGCCTCAGATAAGACATGAAGGATTGCCTGCATTATAGGAAAAAAGCCTTGTTGCAGCAAGTTCTTCACAACGATCCTTGCTGTTATTCCCACCACACACACACACACACACACACACACACACACACACACACACACACACACACACACACACACACACACACACACACACACACACACACACACACACACACACACACACACACATGCATGCACAAAGGGCCAATAGGATCTCGCATGCATTCAGCATGTGTTACATCTTGTACCAGTGTATGCAGACTTAAGATAAAAAACAAAAGGAAAAAAATAGTAACTGGGGTCTTTAACAGAAAGAAACAATAATTATACAATATGTCCTGCAGTCAATATTATGTATCAATAAGAACAGCAGATTCTGCAGGAGGTTTTTTTGTATGTGCATTATCTATTAAAACTTAGTCAGTTTAAATAACTGTGATTCATAGGAAACATTTCCTGATACAGAAAAAAAGGAAAGAATATACATGTGGTGTTTAATGGGCAGGAAATACAAAAATCCCATCATCCCAAATAATTTTGATGGTATTCAGAAGAACAGAACACCAGCACGGCCACACAACGTCATCAAGCAAGCCATACCTTTGCCCCATATTGATTTAAGGGTCAGGGGTCTAGCTCTGGTGATAGTCTGGCCTCCTGCTTTGGACTCCTCAGGTCAGGAGAGATCAAAGGTCAAACTGCAGCCTAAAAGGCCAGCAGACATTTGGTCTAAAACCATTTGTTACAATCTACAACCTCTAGATAACAGCAGGCATTATTGGCATATGACCCTTCAGCCAGCTGGCATAGAAACACAACCCTGCACCTGAACCCTGAGCATGCTGAGACTGACGAAGTCGTTCTGAGCAGAGGCAGAGGCAAAGATCACCACAGCCTGTGGAAGGTGCTCGTTTTTGTGTAATTTGTAAAGTTTTATTTCTGAGGGCTAACACAGAGGACCAGCACAATGGCAACATGAATTCCAAATTACAAACCTGATAAGCGTCAACTGCAATGCACAAGGCCACAATGGGATGCAGCCTTGGTCCTTACCCTTAGGAGCTCTATGGTTGTTGTTGTTTTTTTAATTGTTGCTTTATTTTAGTGGGCAAAAACAAAATGAAAAAATAGGATGTCTATTCCTATTTCGATTGCTTATGTTGATTACACCATAATGAATCTCATAAGTGTCCGGCCCCAACATGAGTTCTGGAAGCTGAGGATTAACATACTCTAATTTTTTCACTTTTCCTGTAATGAAAATGTGTGAGCTCAGCCTTGATTGTGGTCCTAATGGGTCTTATGTGATAAAAGACCAGCAAAAAGGCCTAGCCTTAGTGCAGGACTACATGCAGACACACACCCTTATGTGCTCACCTGATCTTGATCATCAGTGCCAAGCTTCTTCATTATTTAGTCACAACCACTCTTTGCAGTGTTTGAATTATTGAGCAAGTGCTTGTTAACACAATCCCTCGCTGACAGGTAGTACAAGGGTTTTTGGATAACCAAACTACCCCTAAATACAACAGCCATCAAATGTCCTGGATTTGTCTGTTCCCTTTCTTTGCTATATTATTACTACTTATTTTTTCTGATCACGTAAATAACAAACAGCAAGATAAATCAGGATTGCCTGGGTTAACTAATATCTCAATATTTTTTAGTTATTTAAAAGGACAATAATGCCCTTTTCACTTTTTCATCGTGTCTCATCATCCTTTTCTTGGCATTATTTTTGGGCTCAGAGAGGCAAGCCTGCAGTCAAAAAGACGGGGACACCAACTAAGGTTGCAGATGGACAGGCAGACAGACAGATGGACTGAGAGAAAGATAGTCAGATTTTTCCTCGCTCTTAGACAAGGAAGCCCGCAGTCTAGGCCATCGCTGTCATTGTAGCACAACTTCATAGTGTAGATCTGGAGACAAAACGACCAGCTAGCTCCTCGATCCTCTTAACGTTGCCTTCCATAGAGCTCAAATACACCTCCACCCACACACATCATACACAAGCAAGACTCTATAGATTTTACCCTCACGCTCTCCCATCGAGGAGGCCTTCCCCTCAGGAGTCCAGCAGCTATTCCAGGGACCAGACAGGTGGCCGGAGCAGAGCGGGCACGCGAATGTTAGTCTACTGCCAAGGGCTTCATGCCAGTTGGCTCAGAGTAAACAGTGCTCTCCCTCAATGAAGAGCACAGTGCAAGCAAGACGATAAGAGGCCTGCACACATGTCGGTCTTAGTGTACTTGTGAGGCCCTCTATGTACAGCATGCTAAGCTGCAACCTATATTTTATAACTAGTTCTTTGCAAAGCCACTTGATAAATTCAGAACAGGAAAAAGATATTAGAACCTCAATATCTTGAAAACACAACACCTTAATAGATTTACACACATAAAACCAAGAACACTTGGAGAAATCAGATCAAATCAAACAGGAATAATTTTAGGGTAGTCATTTATACAGGCAATATAATTCATAAATATCATAATTTGTAAAAACATGAATTCGTCTTGTGTTCTTGTATTGTGCTTTAGTCTTCATCACTGATCAATAATTTATTTTTTCTCTACAAGCTTTTGAAGACCAAGAAGGTCAAACACTGACATTTTTTACTGTTTTTCATTGCAAACAGCTCAAGTTTAGTTAAATAACTTTGGCATGAAAAGCTAAATTTACATATTGCCAGAAATTCTAAGTTAGATTAAGGTCAAGATGATTTAGACATTTAAGTGGGGGTTATTTTAACCATACAATTGTTTTTCAATGTCTTTAGTCATTGCCCTGCTATAAGATGAACCATTGCTCTAGTGTCAAGTCTATATCGTTTCTAATATATGTTTTCCCAGTGTTGCCTTGTAATTACTTTAACAATACCTTAACAAAGTCTGTGCTTTTTTTTCACAACAAGATCTCAGAATCCCAATCTTCTAAGTGTTAACTGATCTTCTCATCCAATATCCAGTATCCATAAAACATTCTATTGCCACAAAGGTGTTTGAGTAGGTACACTGGGTTTGAAGTCTTTCTTTTCCCACAACACATAGAATTTTATGTCTAAGCCAGAAAAGTTTTTATTTTTTGTCTAATCTCATTTTACCAGAGCCATTTCAAGTCAAGTCTAAATATATGCAGAGCATTACTATTAGTTGGCCTTTTTCTCAAACTTTCTGCAGCTCCCTTGCTCTGCCATTCTTCAGCATTTAAATAATATATTAAGTATGGGCCTGTGTGATTTAAAAAGCTTGGGTAATTGTTTCTTACGCTAACCATACTTTAAGCCTTTAACAATATTATTCCTGACCTGTTGATGCTGTTTTTTGCTTCTATTCTCTAAAAAGGTTCAGATGTTTTTAAAGCTAATTAGTTGCACTAAATCTTATTTTTTTAACATGTGTAATTTCCATATTATTTTACAATTATGTATTACTTTATTTTGGTCTTTTAAAATATCAAAAGAAATATATTTTTTAGTTAAATTAACAGAAGAAGAATTCTTATGCAGACACTGCAATATATATCTAGGTTCTGAAGTAGGGATCTTCAACTCAGAAGCTACTGCTCTGCAGCTTTTAGATGAATCCCTGCTTCAACCCACCTAAATTAAACTTGAAGAGGGAATTCAATCTTATAATTCAGCTGTTGGGTCAGGGATGTGTCTTAAAGTCTCAAGGACTGAAGTTGAAGAGCCCCGGTTTAAAGCAATAAACACAATTCTTTCTTGAGAATCCCATTTTTCCTAAATTGAAGAATGTTATAGAGTTTATAAGTGAAGGTGTTCATCCCAAGAAAACATTATTCTAACTCACTGGTGCCAAAATGCTCACCCCACACAGAGTCGTGCATACCCTTTCACACATGTCACTGGCAGATTTTGCAGCATGTGCGCAATTCACCATATGCTATCTAAAACATAGGCCTGATGTCTCCTATAACAGACAATCTCTGTTTGACACCCACACATCGTGCCATCTAAATTATCACAGATATATTTTCCCTCACTTTACAAATACCATATGTACGCAGCTATTTTTACTCAAAGAAACAGTCTGTACCTTTGAAACATTGTTTGAGGAATTATGAATACATGCCCACTTCTTCATATATGTTCTGCCAACCTACTCTTAGTTTGGCACAGATTAGTCAAGTTGGATTTTTTTTCTATGAGTAAACCTATATGAAGCCCTACTGGAAAAATATCTTCATTGTAAATGTATTTTTTTCGCCCAGACTAAACTCAAAAGGACATTATCAAGACATTCCTATGACAGCTGATCGTAAAGGGCCATGATACCAATGCTTTCCCATGACATATGTGGCAAGGCATCTACAGATGTTTTTCTGAGATGAGAGATTTTTGTAGCTTTAGTAATTTATGTGCCACTTCTGTGCTGCTACTGCCAACAAAGCAGGTTCAGCTGAACATGGCAACAATGAACAGCACTCTGCCAGAGTGGTCCAACGGAATCATCCTAGAAGGGTAAGAAACCTTTTATATTTAAGATGTTTTTAATTTAAAAGGGTGGGATACTTACTTGTGTGTTCATTTTAGTAAATCTTGTTACCTTTTCCCAGAACTGTTGAGTTCTGGAAAAAATGTTTCTTTGGATAGTTAAGCTAATCCAAAGAGACATTTTACCTGTGCCCAAAACATCCATTCTACTTATTTGATCATATTCACTATAGTGACTTGTACAAGGGAGGCCAATCATTTTTGTATTAATTATTGCTGGAGTTCCATGATTTAAAGCTGGAGAGCTAGAGGCGGAAAAGATGTTGAAAGAGCCTGGGCCAGCACATTAAATACATGTTTACAATTCAAATTTTAAATGCTACTAAAAAAAAAGAAGTTAGAGTCTTCTGTGCTATATAAGTGGACAAGTTAAATACAGCTGGAGACCAGCATTAATTTTTTGAAACACACAAAAACACCTTTTATTCATTAATTAATGTCTCCATATACCAGCAGGCTGAAAGCAGACGGGGTAACCGTTACAAAACTACACTGCTTAATGGCTTCTATTCTTTCCTGTTTGCTTCAAAAGGGTGCTCAGTCATTGCTGTGTGAAACCATCTCTTCTTTCAGGCCTGCCCCCCTCACCACCCTCCCTGCCCTGCTCTTAAGAGAGGTCCTGTCCCAAGCCAGCAGAATTGTGGCTGACCTTCAACCCGTGCTCACTAATTACAGTACCATGGCGACACTTGAAGCGCCTTGTCGTGGCCCCCAGAACCACAAAGTGTGAGTGCATATGTACATGCCGCTAAACACGCACTTGTCAGACACACATTTGAAAATGCACCAGCAATGAGACCCCAGAATAAACACAGGGGAAAAGCGCAAAAACCTCTCTCTCTCACACACACAGGCACATTTATTGTTCCTACTTGCTTGCTCAACAAAGTCATTTAATTGGGGCCTCTTTCAATCTGCAGTAGCAGCTATCCTGCTGACCCCGATATTACAATAGAACGCCCCGTTCCCTCCTCCTAACTTTACTTAACACCAAGATTCCTTAACCGCCGTCTAATTTTGTAATTATTTTTCCTCATCTTTGTGTACAGCAGACAGAAAGGAAAATACAGACACAAAGGTCTCCTTTTTAATCTCTCAGCTAAAAGCCTCTCTTCATCTTTTGACCCTGTTTGCACTCAGCCACTCATTGTGAGGAACCAGACATTTTGACACCTCTAAGTCTGGTCTCCTGTTCTCAGCTATGTTTGAGCTTTAAGCCCCAGAGAAAAAAAAAAACATAACATACAATACATTACGCCCTTGACAAGACTGTCTGTTTTTGTAAAAGCCACTTCCAATTGAATTACAAATAATGCAGGGTCAGGTGAGTAATGTGGCGCTTTTGTTCAGTGTATTGGTAAACATCTTTCTCTATGAAAGATTGGTAACTGTAACAGAGGAGTCAAAGTAAAAATTATTTTGCTGCACAGCTGAACAGATAAGATGAAAGGTAAATTAAAAATCAAAACTCTGATAGCACAAAATGATGGGCTACTTTTAATGTTTAGCCATGTTTAGTAAATTAGAAATTTATCAATGTTTCACAGTTTAGTATTATTTTTATTTATAATTAAACACTTTTCGTAGAGCATATTATTTGCTAACTTTAGCCTGGAGTTCATTCTTTGACCAATCTGTATTCTACTGTTTATGCAATTAATCAAAATTAAAAGTCTTATTTGCACACACCTTTTGTCTTGTACCTTAGTTCAGTCTGTTTTACTTAAAACCTAATTATTCTATAAATAAATGTATAAGGTTTTAAATTAAAACCTAGTTTATTTTATTGTACAAAATGTGAATCAGCAAGTCTGCCCTTAAAGAGACCTGGATGTTGATGATGGCCATTAAAAATCTGATCAGTGAGGTTAAGTGGTTTTAGGCTTTAAAAGATTATTTCTCATTTCCCTAACATGGTGACTTTTGGACTTTAAACCTAATCTACTAGTAAAAACAGTGAGGAAATTTTGTACATAATGTTTTGATACTTGTCATGAAATTCTATCTCAGCAATCGTATTTTTATGCTTTATACTATTTTGACAATTACTTTCCACATTCCTTTATTAGAAAAAACCACACTTTCAGTTTATTGCAAGCAAAAGATGTTAATCTGAAGCTATACTATAAAAATGGAGACGCTTCAGTGTCGTCTTTCATAAAATAATATCATTTTCTGTTTTGTGGTTGCATTTCGTACTGTGTTTTGTACCTCAGGGGCAACTTAGTGGGTGGATAAAACGCATGCGGAAAGCCACAGAAATCAGAGCTATATGAAAGAGAAGAAAGTGACTGAAGAGATAAGTAGAAAAATGAGACGAGGGTCTTGCTGCAGGAGAAAGATGATAACGCTGTGACCTGATCTGACTCACAGAAGAGGTTTGTAATGATCCGTTATAGATGTTAGAAGTGCTTTCTATTTCTCTCTGTCTGTCAGCCTCTTTGTCTTCTTGCAGAAGGCATGTTGGAATGGGAATTCCCTGTTACACTCGACACACGCGCGCGCGTGTGTGTGTGTGTGTGTGTGGCAGAAACGGCATCAATTATGCAATGCTAACACTCACCGTGTCTTTATAAGGGTCAGTGCTGCATTCACGTCCGCACAGACACATAAATACAAATCAGTAGATGCAACTGCAAGGTGGTCAATGCACACATGTAGGACTTAATAGCTAAAAATGATTGTGTTTTTTCCTTTCCTCGGCACATACATCTCAAGAGACATTGTGCTTCTACATTTCTTTCCTTTTTTTTTTTTGGGAAAGATAGATTGAAAATCAAAGGTGAAGGGAGTGAGATTTTAAAATATGGACTCAGGGATAGAGCAGTTGAAAATGCACCTCCTAAGAAAAGCTAAAGTATACCAGAATGATTTACCCAAATCCGGAAGGAATAAAGGCAGGACAAAGAGAGAAGTGGAAAAAAATCCCCATACCTCATTTTCCTATTACTTTGACTCCACCCATCCTCACTTTCTATCCTCTGCTCTTCTGCCTCCAATAACTAGGTATATTGCTCTCACCCGCCTCTCTTTTATCTTTGTTTGAGCATATTGGTCTCCTCTAAGCTTATATCCTGTCCTATCCACTCCTCTGCAGCTTATCTGTGCAAATTTGTGTTTTGCTGTGGTACTCCACTTCCTTCCGTCTCTTCTCTACTTTCCTCAGTCTGACCTCTCTTTCTCTCTCTCTCTCTGTCTGTCTCCCCCTCTCTTTCAGAGCGACTGAATGTCATCTTTCTCCTTTCTACCGTGCGGACAGCAAAGCCAAGTGAGGTATACTCTATGGAGTGTGTATGTTTTGAAGTATGAGTGTGTATGTGTGCTGCAGTTCTGACCCTCTAATCAGTGTGAGGAGAAACAGAGGAGGACTTGTGCTGCCCAGCAGGGTCAGAGGCCATGTAGAGTCAGCCATTACCCTCTTTCATTGGGACACACATGTACAGATATACACACACACACACACACACACGCACAATTCCTGGGCGTCATGCCCAATGAGGCATCTGCCTCCGAACAATCAGCCAGCCCAGCAAGACAGACACACACACAAAGACAGGAACAGATAGGACACTCATAGCCTGTCTCTATCTTTGCACTGTTTGAATGTTTTAACCCTAGATCTCCTTATCAGCTGTTTCTCAGCTATCACCATAGTGCAGACACAACTTGCACTGTTCACACACTCACATGTGCACACCCCTCGCTGACATGACTATGTCTGGACTTAGGCTGGACTAATTTAACTAAAGATTTTCCAATATCAAATATTTCTTGCAGTTTACATCAATACTTATTATTCATTCATTTGTTCCTTTAATGCTGGCATAATGCTGCCAACACCATGCTTAGAATGACAGGGAATGTTACATTTCCACCGAATGTATTAGGAATTTAGGTCAGAAAGTTACATTTAAAGAAATAACATCTAATGTGATTCCTGCATAAAATTCAAACAGGACATTTAAATTGCTTTGTTTAAGCAGTGACTTTGTTTCTGCCATTTGTCCTTAAAGCAAACAACTGACAGATAGCAGCTGAGAGATTTGTTTTTTGTAGTGTGGTAAATGCTTAATAGTTTAGGAAATGCATTCAATTCAATGAAGTTAATCTATATAAAGATAATTTACAACACAAGTCGTCTCAAGGCACTTTAAAAGAAAATACTTTTGGATCACACAAACATTCACACGTAGAAAAAATCTGTATGCTTTGTGATAACAGACAGACTTTTAGTAGCTGTTATTGTTCTAATGCATTCAGATTGTGCTGTCCTCAGTCCTGCACCGCTGTTCTTCTCTTCCTTCCAGCATTCCCTTTCTCTAAATGTCTCTCCTCTCCTGTTCCTGTGGCGATCCCACACTGTTCCCTATAGACCAAAAGAAAGGCCAGCTTAACATAGTCGCAGCTTGGCAACCGGCTACTAAAAGAGCTGGGGCTATAAAAAAAGGGAGGGGAAAAAAGCCTGTGTTTTCCCTTGAGCCTCCTCTTCCCTCCATCACTAACCCCTTCGTTTCTCTACCCTCTCCCTCTCTGTGATTCTCTCCTCCTAAACCGGCTGATAGCAGCAAGGTCGGGGACCCTGGCTGAGTGGGACTCATTACAGACTCCCTTCATTTCCATTCTGAGTGGGGCCTGTAGAGAGAGCTCGCACCAAGGGGCACCGGGGTGCACTCGCGGAGGGAACAGAGCGAACACATTGAGCAAGACACTGCTTATGAAGACTGACCGCCAACAGAAACAGCCTTTAATACCCACAGAGGGATGGAAGGTGAAGGGGGAGAGAGGGCAAGGCGAGAAAGAGCAAAGCAAGAAACGAGTATGAGGAAGAGAGCAGGGCAAGCTGTGGGGCTGACACAACAAGAAGGCTTATTTAATAAACATGAGCTGGAGCCCAGCGCAATCGAGTGCTACAACCAAAAGCTTATGCAGATGAGAGGCGACCTAATGACTAAATGGAGTGGATAAAGAAAGGAAAAGAAAAGAGAGGAGGGAGAGATTAAACACGAAATGGGAGGCAGAGGCGAGGGAATACTGTTTAAGTGTCTGTGATGGAGTGTAAACAGAGGAGTTTTGGTGCTGTACGGTGAAAGACTTTGTTAAGGACACGAGAAAAAGGAATGAGACGGAGAGAAACCAGCTTCGCTCATCAGGCAGCTGTGCAGGTTAGCGGCGCACAATCAAGAGAGGAACGAAGCTCCAGCTCCAGCTTTTCAAGGCTTTTTGAACCTCATCAGTGTGAGGAAACGCTTCCGTGAAAAACTAATTCTGAGTATGTTTAACGTGTCACAAGCTGGATTTTAGATTTACACATCTGGAACAACTAAAAAGATGTTGCTGTCAGAGTCTTACTGCGAATCAAAAAACCAAAACATTATTTGGAGTTTTTTTTTTTTTTTTTTAAACAAAGAGACTAAACAATTTAATTTTATATTCCAATTTTTTTAAGTGCTCATTAGTAGTTTGTAGTAATTTTTTAAGATTTATTTGCACAACCATCATTTTTTTTCGGCTATGCAAAATATAACGTTTCCCACTTATGACTGACCACAAAGCAAAGCAGTTGCTTAGTATTTAGCCACGCACCAGATTAGCAAAGCCCTGAACTGCTGTCGTTAGTTGAATCTCCTCATCGGCCACAAATCAACAAACAGGGAGCTAATTTGCATCAATTACAGAGCCACCTTTGTGCATCCTTACTTCTATTAACGATAAGGAGCTCTGAGCTTCTGAGAAAGAAGCGTTCTTGAACGCATACTTTTTTTGCTGCAATGAGTGCAGCAGAGGCATCATGGCTTTTTTGGAGAGGGTAAAGCTGTTTACCTGGAACAGAGGATTATGGGACAACTCTCCGTGGCACGTTGGAAGTAAACGGGGCCTGGAAGGGCTGGGTCTTAAATCAGTTTAGGGAACAGTCACACCTCTCAGAGCCCCTCACCAATTCTGTCTCCTTTTTTCACCAACGACCACTCATACACCCACACACACACACACACACACACACACACACACACACACACACACACACACACACACACACACACACACACACACACACACAC
>JAVLVB010000768.1:774613-814311 GCA_032876305.1 Orestias chungarensis | reverse complement strand
CACACACACACACACACACACACACACACACACACACACACACACACACACACACCTATGATCCACAACAAAGAAAGGACTTCCTCTCATACACTTCTGGTAATCTAAAAGTTGCAGATAAGGTCACATTGCAGTCTCTCAGTGCAGTGAAAGGCAGTTGACTTTTTTTGTATTCTGCTGTATATCAAAGTTTTGTTCATCAAACTATTTTTCTTTTTATTAATGATTTCATTAAAAACTTATATTTATTCTAAATTCAACTTTTTTCTAATAATTTTAGAGAAATTTTAGCCCAAAACCATCATTCAGATTTAAGTCTGAACTTTGACTAGGCTTTGGTAAAACCCTTATTTGGCTTTTTGTTCTTTAGCATTTCAAAGGTGGCCACATTGCTCTGCTATAAAATTACTATCCTTCTGAACATCCCAATTTGCTTTCTGCTTCAGAACTTTCCCAAAGATGTTATTTTTGTCAAGTATCTTTTCGATGGTAGAATCATGAACACTCACTGGAGACAAGGCCTGCTGTGTTCTAAACATAGCATAGAGTTATTTTGTTACCTCCTGCATCAGTCAACAATCTGCCCTCATTGTAATTTTAAGTAAGTCGAACACTTTCAGGATGTTTCACCACAATTCCACATTTTCTCCATTAGTGGATAATGGCTGTCGTGGTTCAGAGCTCTGAAGCGTTTGAAATATCATTCCTACCCTTGGCAAAGGCATTTATCTATTTCGTGGATTAAGTTGTGATATATTATTATCATTTTTTGATCTTTTAGCATACTTCATGTTGATTTTTTGATTGTCCAAATCCCTTGGTTATCAGGTCCTGTGAAATTGACTTCAGCTTTCTCACAGTTCTTGTTTCATGTTCATGTTGGGGTTTTGGTTATTCATGTGTGGTCATGTGAACATGAAAAGGCAAAAACTAAAGAAATCTGTGGGAGGTTCGAGGGCTATTGTTGTTTTAAGGTGTACAACTCTTGAGACTGATTTAACATGTGGTCTCAAGGTCTGCACAGGCCTGTCTAGGCTGCTTCTCCCAGAGTGATGAAGAACGCTTCTGCCTTGTGACAGATAATCATTGTGTTCTTCTCTGCTGCAGAGTCTTGGTTGGGAGACAGACGGTCTGGCAAACAGACAGCTTTACAACACAGGGCTCAATCAAAGTGTCTACCCATGCTCCATGGTAAACACACACACACAAACAATAACCACGCTTACACATAGAAACAGATTAAACAACCTAAAGCTAGCAAAGCCTAACCCAGATTGATAACACTAAACAAATCAGTCAGTTGATTTCTCCCGGCTGCTTACGGGAACGTAGCTTTATCAGTAGTGACATTTTGATTGTGGCATACTTTACTTACCTAATTAATTTAGAAGTGTTTTAAGTCAAATGCCATTAACATTGCACACTTCTTGATTTTAGCCCTTATTCCTTCACAGGTGAGCAATAAAGCCAGCCATCATAACAAAAAGAGATAGGAACCCCACTTCTCCTCTGTGACAAGAGCCCTCTACTGGACACTGTTGTGTACTTCAGTTGCAGGGGAATGGTAACAATCAAACGTTGAGTCTTAGATGCGGTGCTCTGTTGATACCTGATACCTTCCCTTAAGAGCGAGAGGGATTCTTCACTAACAACGTGAAAGAGAAATAAGAAGAAAAGAAAAAGAAAAAGGCTGAGCCAGTCTGCTGTGTGCTGAGTGTTCAGTATAAGCTGTGTGTATATGTGTAGGTGAGCGGCGTCAACACATATATCTCTCTCCTTTGTTAGAAACTGGATGAAAAAAATTATAACAAAAATGGCAAATTTGGACAAAGGTGATCACGGTTAGTGTTTTATAGATACAAGGAACGTGAACATGTGTTTTTTGTTGTTTTTTGTTGCTCCAGATCACATTAATCAGTCCACCCGGTTCTACTTCCACAGTTTCAAAAGCTAAAATGTATATAATTTTGATGATTCTTATGTTTAAAAGGATTTGTGTGGATGCTTGTCATTACGAAACAATGGATTCATTTAAAAATGTAACACGTTTTTGGACAGTAGGAGTCGGAGTACCATGAGAGAACCCGCTCAAGTGGAGAAAACATCCAAAGTTCCCTGTAAAATAGGTATGATAAGTGATAGATATTTTCAATCTCACTTAATCTAAAGGTTTTACAAAAAATTGTATTATATCAAATTCTATTTGTTTTAATTGTCTAATGGGAAATCTCGCAATACCCCAAGTTTGCTTATGATTGGCTAATGAATACAACACGACAACTCCTCCCAAGAAAACACATGCTGTGTAGAGAAAGAACGAATCTGGAGATTTACTGTCCCACAGAAGATGTTGCCTGAGGAAGTTAGAAAAGACTGACAAACTTTTTAGATGACATAGTTGTGCTAACTGCACTTCGGGAGGCGTGGGGCTCAAAGGGACAACCGTTCTTTGATACAGGTGACAGTGATAGTAAAACATTTTTTTAATTTGCAGTAGTTTTGTCATATAATATGTTTGTGCACAGGCATGCATGTCTCTCATCGCCACCCTTCTGATTGCTGACCCTTCACCGCCACCTCTGTACCCAGCAACAATTGTCCCTTTGAGAGCCATCCAACCCCTGTGGTAGTGTGTGAGTGTATGAGCAGTTGAAGGCCAGTCACGGTGGTCTGATCTTGTGCTGAGCTAACAGGATTAGAGGAGCCAGGGCTAAGCGGGGTGGAGCTCTCCCCACCCCCGCCCCAACCGTCTGTGTCTCTTGGGGATCAGAAAAGACAGTCGGCCTCAGCAGATGCCCGTAGAGCTGCACACTAGCTCCCACTACAAACTCAGAGGTGGAAGAGCAGCAGCAACAAGAAGAGCGGCGGAGACAGCTGCCACCTTAAATCCAGAGAACTGTCATGAAAACCTTCAGCAGGTGAAAGAAAAGCACAGAATCTTTTCTTTTCTTATTTTTAGTGGGGTTTTTTTTAACAAGACAACACTTAGGAAGGTAGAGTGGACAAAGAAAGCGTCGGCTGTCAAAAAAAACTAATTAGTTTTAAAAAGTGCCTAATTGGTAAAGAAATAACTGTTTTTGTTTGTGGATTTCAAACGACGGAAACCTGCTGAGCTCCTGGAGGACAGATCTGAGGCATTTGACAAGCTAAAACCAAATCAGTCCACTTCAGACCAGTTTACATGCGGCTCTAATGACAGCTGGCTAAATCACATTGGGTTAATGAATTTACGGAGTCTCTAATCAAATCTGTGTGATCTGGCAACCAGACTGACATCTGTGAGTGTGTGTTGATGTGTGTGTGTGATAAAATGAGGGAATCAGACCACACCGAGCTTAGGGAGGCAAATAAACTCTGCCTACTTGCTTTGAATACAAAACGATATCCAACCAGAGAGTTTCACCAAAAATAAAGACAAACAAATAAAGTGAACGCATTTGGCGAAAGAGTAGTTGGTACAGTTGTCTTCCCGGCCAAAGGTCCCAGGTACGATTCCCAGCATAGAGAAGTCCTGCATGGGGTTTAATTGTTCTCCCTGTGCATGTATTGGTTCTCTCTCCAGCTTCCTCCCACAATGTAAAAACATGACTATTGGGATGATTGGTCTAGCTAAATTGTTCTTAGGGGTAAAATGGCGGCAGCTGGATAGCTCAATTGAAAAGTCACCTGACTTTTGCACAGGGTACAAATCCTGAGGACCACACTGTTTGTGTACACCAACAGCATTCAGTTACGCAAGACACTTAGCGCTACTGCCTACTTTGTATATGTATGCATTTATGTAAATGTGTGAGTAATTGTGTTTTGTGTTGAATTCCGAAACTGTGTAGGGTGTTGCCGTCCTCTCGCCCAAGGACCACTGAAGTTAGATGCAAGAATAAGTGGGTAGGGATAAGTCAGGAGTGAGCGTGAGGAAGGCAAAAAAAGATAGTATGAGGATGATTGCACATCTGTCAAACCAAGGAGCAAGTTTCCACCGTAACCCTCCAAAGCGCTCTGTATAAAACTCACACTCTTATTACCAGCTGGTTTGTATGCAGGCACATACACGTGTTATAGTAACAATGGTTCTCAAATTCCGTGTTTAAACATTAGAAATATCTTTAAGACAAATGAAATATCTGTATGAGACAGACATGTCATATACTGTACAGATAATCTCCTGAGTTTGCAAAATTGTAGGATTGTATGTATGAGATTGTGAACTTACACACAGAATAAAAACCACATTGCATCCCTTGTCCGATTGCTCTGATTAATAAAGGTCAATTAGCACTTATCAGTTTCATATTTAATCACCCCCCTGTGGTGTTCCTTTGTGGCCAGAGCTCTAAACAGACTATAATTCTTCCTCTTTGCTGTATATCACGCCCTTTCCTCTCCTGCACATATACTGTCACACCTTCTTCCTCTCATCCTCCGTTCTTCCTGTATCCAGTCTTTCTTGGCTTCACTCTACGTTCCCTGTCTTCTGCTTTCTGATAAATGCAACCCCTCATTAATGTTGATGTTTTTTCTCCTCTCACTGTGTTCGTCCACATGCCTTCAAACCTCGCGCAAATTGCAATTAATCACGGAGGGAAACAGATGCTGGGAACAAAGGCAACCAGGGTTGGAGAGTTGAGGGGGGGGGGGGGGGGCACACTTTTCTTTACACGTGTCTATGTGTCTGTTGGCCAATCAGTTTCCACTTGTATGTACAACAGGGTGGGGGTTTTAGGTAGCTGTCTGTTTATGTGCCACAAAAAGCTTGGATACCTGTTGACACAATGGAATCTCTTTGCAAATTTGCAGAAAATCGGGGAGTTTTTGAGTGGCATTGCTAAAAGTTAATAAATTAGAAACATGATATATGTAAATACATTTTGTTTTGTTTAAGAATAAATGCAAATTAAATTTTTTTTTTTTTTTTAAAGCACTCGTACTTAGGTACAAGTTATTCTCGATTTGACAGCCTTTTGGCATGTTTTGAATCTCCTAATTGGACCTATTACAATTGATTAATTATTTTGAAATTAACTCAACATTTTATTTATGAGTTTTTTTACTTGTGTTTTGTCATTAGATATTCAAATTTATTCAAAAGGTCTAGAAGCAAACTTTTGCAAAGAAAAAAACACTTCAGCAACTTCCTTTAGTCTCTTACATATTAACTGATTTTGTCCTTATCGTGGTTAGTTACAGGAATAAAGCTAATATTACAGAGCCATTGGTTTAAGTGCCTTTTTCTCAACTACCCACCAAATCGCCCATGTTACTACTTCTTCCACTGGCACATAGGTGCAAGGTTGATAGATTCAGTTTATGTCCTTTATCTCATTTACGTTTATTGGTGTATTGGTCACAATAATGTCAGCAACAAAGCTGCGTGATATTATTTCAAATCTTAAATGTAATGTGTATTTGCGCATAATCGCAAATGACTGCATGGATGCAATATTTTAGGTGTCCTGTCTGCAATTTTTGTCAAACAATGATATTTCTGGCTTGTTGGATAGACTTTCATTGGTACTGATAAAGAAAACAAGTCATATAGAACCTGTGTACATTTTTAGTAGGCAAGATGCTAAAGTTCACAAAGAGTGGTGATGAACTGAAAAAGGAAGATGTATAAATCATAAATGATCCAATATCGATATGCATAAATAGTATGACAAATAAATGACATCCGTCCCTGATGTGCTGCAGCCCTTTTTGTGTCAGTATAATCTCTATAGTTTTTAAAAACAGCTAGATATTTCAATGTGGTATTTTTTTGGTATCTTTGAGTTTATTTGTATGAGTTTTAATTGACATGTATGTTGTGGATTGGCAATACAGAAACAGACTTACACTGCACTTAAATCTGCAGGTGAAGACTTTACACCAATCATTTCATTATTTCTGTAAAGAGACTAAAATTGACGCAATTCTGCTAAAGCTTATAACTTATATATATCGCAACAATTATTACTGTTATGACAATTACTACAAAGTGTTATTTATTCCGTACACAGAGTTTTTATGAGCCCCACACAGCAAGTTGAAACAGCTCAATAAAAACAATCTTTTTCTCTAGTCTATCTGTTTTGAAAACGTTTGCCTTAGTGCATTTTCACAAGCATCCGAGAAGAGTAAGAGTTTACATGTACGCCAGTATTTTCCACGCTGTGTTTCTGTATCACTTATCATTCACAGTCAGGCAAGGAAATAAAAAGCTAAAAAACAAAATAGAGACAAAGTGAACAGAATCTACCGGTCATCGGTTTAGCTGGGCAAGCACATGCTACTGTGAGGGTTTTACAATCACACATGTTACATGTGCATGGGCATCTAAAAACCACATTGAATAAGGAGTGGGAGGTGATGCTGTGCTGTGCTAGTTTCAAAAACAAAAATCCACGGCTGCAGAACATACTTCCCATTCCTTCTCTTATATAGATAGAAGAGGATGACTCTAAGTAGCTTTTGTTTATAGGTCTTTAGTGGGAAACTAATGAAATTTTCTAGAATTAAAACAATGCAATGACCTCTGCATAACCCAAGACAGTCACCACCAGCATCCAAGTGGAAGATGGGAGAGATAACGTGGAGATAACGTGGAGAAAGACACAGCATCTTCCCTGTAAGAACATGACATAGGTGTTGAATGGATGGTTGTAAAACTGAAGGAAAAGTGTATGTTTTCAGGTAAACAAAAGCAAAGTGAACTGCTACACAAACACAGACATGTGTATCTTTTAAAGAAAATCTTTTTGTGCAAGTAAACAGAGTATTTGTGAATTACTGATCCTGACAGCACAGAATGCGCAGCCAGGCCTTGCATTGCTCCCCCATAGCGGCTCAATCCATCACTACCGCTGTCATATTTTATAGCCCTGAGCATACTGAGCTGTCTGTTTATTGTAGAGGTACAGTGGTAGGAGATCTTTACAGAAAGACTATGAGAAAGGTCCATTAATTTGCCACAGATGTTTACCTGACAATCCTAAAAAAAAAATTAAAAAAAAGGAAAGGAATAGGAAAGACAACTCTTTCTTACCTAAACACAACACCAACCCCCCTTTACCAACAGAGTCCAACATAGTCTCATGACAATTCCTTCCCAGCAGGCTCCACTCACACTTTATTCATTTTTTATATGCTGCCTCTTTCGAGTCTATCGCTTGGTGTGCTACAATTGCTGCACTTAACCCGTTATACTAGGTAACGCTCGTCAGAACCGTCGCTCCCTCCCCAGGATAAATTATTAACTTCCTACACATCCCACCATTTATCACCGAGCCCCATCAAGGGAAGCGGGAGCACCATTGCTCATATCCATGGCAACAATGGCCCATTTATGAAGCAGTAGGATGCTGCCTATGATGAGAGGAGAGATGAGCAAAAACAAATAATACCTGTTATCGAGCGCGCTTTTGTTAGCGTCCAAAGCTGCTCTTGTTTGTGCATTTGATTTCTCCCTCTTATCCCTGTTCGCGCGCCGCTTGCCTATTCATATGTGGCTCCTCACTTTTCATTCACACCACCCGGCCCTCTCCTCATGTCTGAGATGGCATCAGTGTGGGTAATTAGATCAGAGCTTTTCTTTTGTCTCCATGGAGATGAATCATACAGTCAGGGTGACAGGCTGAGCTTTAGCGCTAGGCGGTAACCTAATCAAAATGTTTGAACCCCGGCCAGGCCGGCAGCATAACCTAATAATACAGCCATGAACCTGCAGTGACCTGCATCCCTGTGCACGGTGTGGCACACAAATAGGGGTGATGAGCGGGTCTAGTTAAACACACCAGGTCACATCCCAGGGTGTGCTCTCTATGTGTGTGTGTTTCTCAGAGAAGTAGCCCCTCACAGGTGTCCTAATTCATGAGCAATTGCAGCTCATGAATAATTTAAGAGGAAATGCAAATGTAATCCTTTGATCATTTACATTCATGTCTAACAGAATTAATTAATCAAACAAACCTATTTATCCCCAGAGGAGTAAAATTAATAAGAACAAAAAATAAAAACACTAACAGTTTGTGCAAAGTAAACCTCACACACCGGTACAGAGAAGAACACATTATAAATAAAAAAACAATCCCAGTAATTATACTATTTAGTCTCAAGTCTCTGTGCTTGAAAGGTTAGCATGATGCAACGATAACCAACTATCCTGTGGTCCCTGTACCTCATGATTGTGGTATTTATCAAATTTAACAAGGGGCGGGGGGTGCAGGTTTTGTTACTTTTATTTATTAATTTTTTATGGGGGCACAGGCCAAGGAAGGAAACAAAAAAAGCAGAGAAATATATTTATTCCACAGAACCAAAGAGCCACATAGAAGTCTGGCGTTGCAGGTTGCAGACCCGTGATCTTCCAAATAAACCAGTTCTGTTGGCCCCAGTGAAGAAACGCACATGTTCAGAGATTAAAACACACTTTATTGTGATCATGTTTTTTAGCAATTAAATCTATTTATGGTGTCATCTTGTGTTTGTAACTGTGATTAGCTCAGTCTATATTTATAACAGGGAGTAGACTTCAGCCATGAAACAGGATTCTCCAACTTGCAACTGGAACTGACTGAGGCAAGAAGATAATTTAGAAGCTGACTTTGAAAGAAGATGGAAGCCAGAATCACAGTTAAGATTAAGATTAAGTTTTGAAAAGACAAAACTCAAACATAACAAGAAAAAGCAGCTTTTGCAATAAGTCATTTATTTTTATCATTTTGAAATTATATTGAGTTCTTTAATTGTGTAAGAAGAGCCAAGCATGTCATTTCTTGTTTGTGGTGCTCTTAAGACTCCCTTAAATTAATTTATTAATTAATTAAATTATTTAGTATCTTTAAAGGTGGAGAACCACTTCTGTAGGGGATAAAAATAAAAATAAATGAAACATAGATTGTTAAATGTGAGCAGGGTCAAAATCAAGCTGGTGTAGAACCTCAAGAATAACAAATTTCTCCATATATATATATATATATATATATATATATATATATATATATATATATATATATATATATATATATATTAAAACGCTCCTAAAGTCTGAATTGCAACTTTCCATTTCAAACATTTTCTAGCTTTAGCCTTAAAATCCAACAATACAAACTACAAACACATGATTAAGCAAATTTCTTATAGATTACATGAAAAAACCCCACAAAAAACAAACAGAAAATGCTGATCACATTTTTATTGCTGTTTTGATTCCTTTTTTTCTGAGAGATGAACCTTATAAATTGCCACACTGCAGCTGACCTCTGTTTGTGGCGACGGGATTACACACAAAGGGAGAACTCATAAAGACACAAACAGATGTACTCCACTTCCCCTCCTCCACAATGGTCCACTGTCTACATCTCTATCAGGCTCTTCTTTCTCTCATTTACTTAAACTGCAACCCAGCTAACTTCTCTTATTTTCATTTAACAACTTTGTTTACATGTGGTCCACACTTGTAGAGTCCCGGTCTCACATAAATCCAGAAACCAACATACGTACACACATAGATCCCAGCTACTGTAGCTCCCTGCTGGTACCGCCCGCCCCTATCAAACCCTTCTGTCATCAGTTTCTGCTCAGTGACACAGAGAAGAGTGTCTGACTTATGGAGGATATCAATATCTCTGACATTAAGGGGAAGACGGAGAGACGCTCACCTCAGGCTTCTTTAAGGACACCTCGTAAAGCTAAATGATAGTTGAGGGGGCTGTGATATGGAGTGGAGAGATTTGCAAGAGGAAAAGTGAGTGGAGGTTGTTAATGTACAGGGGAAAGCGCCCATAAATAACCCAGATACAGATCTGCAGCATGAGTGTAAGGTTTCCATGCAGGGTATTTCTAAGTGTTGATAGGGAGGTTAGCAAAGGACAAAGTGGTTAATTGAGTAATTGCTGGATGTGTGTATACAGTAATTTACATCTGAACATGGCTGACAATGTGGATTATTCAGTAGCTGACCAAGGAATTTATGCTAACTGCTGGTGTCCAAAGTGTCTACTGCTGAGTTGTAAATAGCTGTCTGACTCTGCTAACATTGCCAAACTGTCCATAAACCTGTCACCTTGAACAATTTCAGTCATACGGGACAGGAGAGATCAGCAAACCATTAAACTATCAGTTTACATGAGGAAGGAAACACTGAGTGTAAACATGTTTGAAAGAGTTTGTGGCCTATGATAGATGCATTTCTGTGTCAAATAGATCAACTGATTGAAACCAAATATCAATCTGTGTGCACTGAGGAAGCAGCCATGGTTACACACAAATCGTGGACATAATATACATGCTATTTAGATGCATCTTGTTGGTTTTTCTATATATGAAATCTGATTGTGGTGACAGTTAAAGCTGCTTTTGTGAATGGCCTCTCATGTGACTTTTCTTCTGCTCTTATTCCTGAGGTGAATTACTTTCTTACCTTTAATTTGCTTTTAGGTCTCCCATTATGTTGAGCTTTGTGATTTTTTTCTAAATCAAATCATGCAAGTCAAATATGATATCCAGGAAACAAGTTGTTATGCATTTACGTAATCTGTTAAATGTGCAATTTGCACTAAGCTCCTCTCTCATTGTTTTGCATTATTGCTTTTAAATTAGACCTCAATTATCTTAACAATGTATTTTTCTTTTAACAATAAACTACTTTGTGCCTTCACTGAAGTTCACTTTATCCAATTTCCCATTCAAGTGCATGTCTCTTTTTAAAGTTATTTTAATGAACTTCAAAACATACTTTTCTGCCTAATTCTCAGTAATTTAACAGCCAATAAGCATATTTTTGATATTCCTCTGAAGCAGAAAGAGGGTTTTTAATTACAGGAAGTTTTTATTTTTGTTATTAGTTATTATGTATTACTCATTATACTAATATAGTATTACACAACATAAAATCAAATGCGAAGCACATATCTCCAACACTACTGTCGACTAAAAGATCAAGCGCTCTGCAGGAGTGTGGAACTGAGGGCAGGGTGCTTCCTGCACGTCTAAATATTCCTGGTGTGGCGAAAATGAACAGGTTGACACCACTTGCTGCTCTCCTCTAGTACTGTAAACAGATGCAGTACTCTAATTTATGTGAAGCCCTTTTACATGTGGTCTTGGACAGACACATTAGCTGACACGGATGAGCATCTAGAGGTGCTTCAGAACGAGGTCAAGGAGACAGTTGAACTCAGGAGAGGATCAATAGAGCTCTGAGTGTTTGCGCACCTCTTGCTTCCCTCCCACATGTTCTTTGCCCTTTTGACTTCACTCTGTGTGTGTATTTCTCCCCTTGTCTTGTCTCACGTTTCCCATATAAACAACACCACCACTACAAGCACTTGCACACACTGTACGGCATCACTGTCTTGTGGTGTAGCTGCATGCATGTGTCTGGATGAGTTTCAGGAGTTGTGTTTGGAGACACCCACACACTGACACCCCACCAGCTAAAGCACGGAAGTGATAGGCAGATGAAACGAGAACAAGGCAGTGACAGAACGACTAGCCGCGGAAAGGCGAGAGAGAACATGTTAGGGACAAAATGCTTTCTTCTCCGGATGGGAGCGTCTCATTTTTTCTCATTAGGGGAACTCATTTAAGCACAGAGGATAAAAGGAGGACTGATAGCCGGCATTGCCGTCCTTCCATCCCTCGTCTCCCTCTATTTCTCCCACTGTGCACATGCCACCTAATTAATTACACCCTACCATTGGATTACTACAACAAGCACTGCTGACTAATTAACAGCACGCCTCAATCATGACCCTCTTCAATGCTTTTGGAGGTGTGTGCGTGTTCAAGTGAGAGATGTAAAAAGGAGGTAATGTGTGTGCAAAGTGGGGTGGAGGAACAGAGAAAAGAGGAGGTGCGGGGGAAAAACAGAAATACGGCTAATAATGAGTTGAGAGGAGAGATGCTAATGACGACTGCAGAAATGAGAAGACAACCATGTGACAGACAGATGCTCAAAAGGAGGGAGTACAACATTTTCTATCTCCACAACCACCTGGACTTTATCAGCCAGACAGGAGAAAGGACGACTAGTTCACTAAGAAACTTCAATGTTTTTAAAGGCTTTAGTATCTGATAAATAGTAAGTATCATATATCAAATTGTGAAACCTTTTCTTGATCAGCTCTGGGTTTTGATTTGTATACCAAAAGTATATTTCTTTTTAGCATCATCTTTTGCATCAAAACATATCAAAACTGTTTATAGAGGTGTGAACCAAAGGCACGCACTTTGATGTACATGTTTCAGTTTGATAAAGATCAGAGACGGGTTCGTATAATATATGGTGGCTTTAAAACTACAACCTCAAACAAACCACCATAAGAATATTTAATTATCTTGTACATCTTGATGTGGTAAAGAATAAATGAGAATACAATTTGAAATAGTTCCCTGAAAATAAGCAGCTGAAGTGAAATAAATAGCATAAATAGCAATTACTATAATACATAAATTTAATTGATCTTGTGTTTCTGGCCTTTTTGTCTGCTACTTTTTCATACTATTGCTAAAAGAATAAATACCCAGAATAGGTCGATGAGAGCTCAAGGAACATTCCAAATTGTTCAGGAAAAGCTTGATAGGCGCATCTCTAATATATCTCACTCCTGTGCTTTATGTCTATCTCATTGTCGAGGGGAAATCCAAATAATGCGGAGTTTCTTCCCAAAAACGTCATTGCCAATCCCTCAATAGCCTAACCAGACCTCAACTGGGCCAGGCTTGTGGGCTTCTACCGCCTTAAACACACTCACACTGATTGTATCGCAAAACAAAAATGGAAGCTGGCCAGATCCAATGAAAACACACATGGGTTGTGCAAACTGCAAATCATGTACACCACATGCAAAAATTGTCGCCGCTTCTGGCCTGGGTGAAAGAGAAAAAGAGAGAGAGGAGGGAGAAAATAATTTGTTTAGTGCATATGATCTCATTACTGTTAGGGTTATAATATTGTTCACCCACGTCACAGACACACAGCGCTGAAGACTAAAGGACCAATTACAACATTAACAGTGCTTGACATTTGGTCCTGCATGTGCACTCTTCCCATAAACACAAAGGCCTTTTCCCTATGTATCTGTATATGGCTGATAAAACAAGGTAGACAGCCGTAAAAAGTTGATAAGATAAAGTGATAAACTGCAACCTGTGGCTCTTTGGTCTGTCCAGTAAGGCTCTTAATAAATGAAATAAGCAATACATGTTATTATAAGGCAATACAAAAGACTGCCTTTAGCAGTTGTCTGTAATATGTGGAGAAAAACTGGCAAAGAATACACATTAGTAAAAGGCCAATACTATGTTAGTCTTTTTATATAGTTGGAATATTTTTCCTTTCTTTATATTTCATAACTATGGTAATGATTCTCACCTTTCCTTGTAAATATTGGATGCTCTTAGTATAAAAATCTTAAAAGGACTAATCCGATTGGTTTAAGCTTGCTTATGACACGTACAGACAGATGGTCTATCCAACTATATGTTAAGAGATAAATGAAAGTTATGGCTTTTTCCAAACCAAATCGAGCAACATTTTGGATAGTTCAGGGTATAAATACATCTGGTGCGTCAGGTTAGTTGAGAAGGAGGTAAATTTCTAAAAAAAACACACAATGTCTGTGAGATAACTTAATGATTAAATCTAATGATCAAAATGTAATAGTTTCAAAGTAAGAAAAAAACTCCTTTCTAGTCTGACTTGACTTTCTAAAATGATAGTTCTGTTCAGAGTTGTCACAAAATTCCAAACATACAATGATTTAAAAAAAAGCATCCCAATCTCTTACAAGCAAAGCACCAGATTTATATTATTGCCAATTCATGTGATAGACCAACACAACTAAACAGCATAATTTTGAAGAAAAAGTGCAATAATGACTTTTATTCTAGTAAAAATATGAAAAGCTTGGGATGCATATGTGTTCAGACTCCTCTGCTCTAATACTTAAATAAAACCCATTGCCATAGCCAGTTGCACTTTGAGCTTATCTAAACAGTTAATAAAAGCCTGTTGTGTGTAATTTCATCTCCAGCTGTTCTGTAATGGCCTTAGAGTTTTGTTTTTGTTTTTTTTAAGCTGAAATGGTTTCTACTGTTTATGGTCTGTCATATTTATGCTTTTTGTTTACACCGCCAGCTGGACCCTTACTCGGCAGGCAGTGTTAAAATAAAACGCCTAATTTGGTGTCATACTACCAGAACAAGAAACGCGATACACTAGCAAGTATTGTGCTTGTCGGAAGCAGTGACATAATCAGTGGACTGTGTTGCATGAAAAGAATCCCACGTTTTAGACCACAAATCACTATTAGGACCAACATCTAAAACTGGTCTTAAACAACCGTTAAAAAACATGGAACAATCTGATTAACATTAGCAGCTCAGATGGGTGAATTTGTTAGCAAAAAAAGACTAGTAAACCTTTTTATATTGAGAAATACCAACACTCCCCATGCCCTGATCACACTATTGTAGCAGCAGCACATGGTGGTGATCAGAGGTGACGGAACAATGAAATTCTCTAGACATATGATAATGCAGGGAAAGAGTGTTTATACTGGGGCAAAGGTTTGCATTTATGCAAAACTAGAAAGAACACCAAATAGATAACTTAAAGGTATCCAGAAAAACAGGTGGGCTGTAACCTAGGAATGGTCAAGAAATAATCAGGAAGATTTAGCAAGTAAAGAGTAAAGAGGCACCATTAAACAGTGATAGCATAACTTTTCCATACCAGTTTCCCTTGATTTGATGATGATCAATTGTTAAGTAAACACATTTAAACAGCATATTTTAAAGAGCATACATATAAAAAATATTCCTACGTGATAAATGTAAAACTGGAGTGTCTCATCCTAACTCTTTGTAATAGATAAGTTGTAAAACTATGAGTCAGAAGCAACACAATAAATCATAAAGAAGAGAGGAAGAAAGAGTGAGAGGGAAACTGAAAGTACTATTAATGGGCCAACTGCAGAGGAGAAAGGCTGTGTTAGCTGTCAGCCATTAACATGGCCAGTGCTAAATTATTCACAGCACTCTGTCACCTAACACAAGCCCGGGCTAACATGGACTAAAGAGAGCTGTGTATGCTGGTGTACGTGTATAAAAATGCGTGTGTGACTGAACGGTGGCTGGTGGAAGGTTCCCTTTGGGCTCAGTATTGCCATCCTGTGGCAACAAAAAGAGGGACAACGTGAAAGCTGTCCTGTAAAACAAAATGGGTTTAAACTGTTCTAAAAAACAAACAAACAAAAACATCATGGAAATGGAACACGAGCTTAACCTTTTTACGCTGTGCAAGGGTGCAACGATCATCCGCAAGACCACATACATAAGGACGTGCAGTACAAACACAGGTTTCAGATTGAAGAATTTTTGTGTAGAGGAAGCTAATTTCCATGTAACTTGCTGCCTTAATATAGAACATGAGCTGGTGCTAGGAGGAGCAGCTGGACAAACAATTCAAGCTCACCTGGGGTCATTTACATAGATTGCCTCCTGTGTGTCAGTGCCTGTGTTCTTCTGTGTGTGCTTGTTACATCCAGACAAATTTCTCCTGTTGCTGCTTCTCTTCACTATCCTCAAAGTGCCGTTGGCAAGGAAACCAGAGTGCTACAGGGGGCTCCGACACAAGTCAAGGAGCGAGATGTCGAATAAGAGCAAGACAAAATGGAGAAGAAAGAATCAAGAAATGAAAGAGTGAAAACCAAAGAGTAGAGTCCTAAAGGAGAGTTGTGGTGGGAGGTCAGGCAACGGAAGTAGATGGAGGAGGGAGTTAAAGATGGGAGGCAAAGAGCATGTGACAGAGCGACCAATGCCTCCTGCTGACAAGCTTTATTACAGTCCCACCTGCAGAGAGACACCAAAAAGCACTTAGTCTTGGCTGAGTCGCCTGACAGGGGAGGACGGTTTAAAGGGAGGGAAAGGAGAGAGGGATAAAGAAGCAGAAAAAACAGGACTGGAGTGGTGACAGGGAGGCTTGAGGGAAAGAAGAAATTATGCCATGAGGGTAAACTAGGCAAGACAGGTTGATAAAGGAATAAGATCAAACAGAAGCACATTGAACAGCAGAATAATGAACCCACACTCGAAAGACTGTTAAAAAAATCTATATGTAAGCCAATTGATCCACATCACAAAACCACAACATTCAGGTTTTTCAATCTACTGTGATATAAATTATTGTCATTTATGAGCTGCAAGCAGTAATCCAGATACAACACCTGTTTTCTGGTGAAAGGGGAGTCAAAGGTCAGAGCCAGGAAGTTTCTCACTAAGTGCTTATGTCTGGCATAGTTCCTGCGGCGACATTTCTCCAGTGTGACCTCCCTGTTCAACACAGAGCAATCAACTCAACTCAAGGCAGCCCAATTTCTATGTATGTTTAACATAAATTAAAGTTGTTTCACATAGACATATGTAAAATACTTAATAATAAATGGGAATCCTCAATTTAAAGAAAGGATGCCCCTACGGGGGAAGAACAATGGTCTTATAGCATACAATGCAAGTAACTAAAGTTAATTAATATGTATAGATTAAATATATTAAGAAGTTTATTCCTTAACAAGTAGAAGTATTGTAGCAGTTTGCCCTTTATATTGTTTCTCCAAGTACTTTTATCAGGAAATTAATTAAAAAACATCTTCCTCTGGCTATGGATCATTGAGCTGTTTTGTTGGTGTTTGCTTAATACAGACTGTGATAGATAGTTTATCCAAGGACCTGTAAAGCAGCTTTCCCAGAGAGTTTCCAGTCACAGGTTTCCCAGGTGGTCTTTGCTTTAAAAAAACATCTAGCACATCAGGATGGCCGTGATCATCCCTAGGAATAAAATTATGTAAAATTTGCCTTTGCAACTGTAAATTAAGTTGTTCTATGTACCTTTTAAATAATTCCCCACAATTTCATGGATTTCCTAACTGCCAAAAATTATTATGATGATGCCAAGAGCTCTGCAGAGGCAAAAACTAGTTACTGTTAGTAATAATTTTGTTCCTGGGGATGGCAGTTCATGATTTTGACCTCTTTTTTAGGATTATTTAATAGATATAAACCATGAGTTCATAAAACATGTCTTATGCAATGGATAATCCTCCAAATGCTGTCCTAAAATGTATAGTTCACTTTACTGAAATAAAAACTCTCTCTGAAATACTTTATGCTGTCATTTTTTACTGTGATTTATGCAAAATGTGAGGAGGAAATAATTAAGGGGATGAAATGATGAAGAGTTTATTGCTTCCTGAATCCCGACAGCTCGCATCTATTAGAGGTCTAGCTTGCTGATGTATCTGGCGATGAGCTATGGACAAGTAATGATATGCTCTGTTAGCTACGAATCTATAGGTATCTCTGTAAGTGTACCGTCCAAGGCTCCAAGGATCAAACCACAGTCACTAAATCAATCTCATGTGGGTGTAAAATGAGAAAAAGTAATAGAAGTACAGAGGAAAAGAAATAGATGCAGATTGAAGTGGAGGAAGGGGGGTTAATAGTCTGTTTTGTAGCCTTTTAGAGAGAGGAATGTGTTGGAAAGGGGACAAATCAACCAGGAGTGACTGCACAATAAGGTCAGTATGACCATAGGAGAATCCCCAAGTTGAATGCTAAACTAGCACACACAGATGCGCGCAAACAAACACATAAAACACAAACTAAAACAAAGTACGGGATTGAGTCAAGGCATAAGTCCATGCCCACCACGTGAGTGGCTAATAACCATGGCGCAGCGCCAAACCACGTCTCCTGACTAACTCCCACATGCCCGCCAGGACTGGCGCCACACAGCAGAACAGAGGTCTGCTTTTCAAAAGCCCTGTGATCAGTTCATTACTTCGTTAGTCAAACAGATAAGTGGAGCGACAGACACACAGGCTATGCAGCATTTATGCCCCTCATAGAAAATCAAATTTGCAAAACATAACGGGGATACTGTTAATTAATATCGGCGCATTATGGCTGCGTCCTTAATTTGTTACAAGAAGGGACACACCCTCGGTCTGCTAGGTTGGAATAAGAGGGCAGCAAGGTTTTGCTGAGGCAAGTGTGGCGATGCCAAAAATCTCAGTATGTTTCTTCAGTGGCATTTAAATACATACAAAAACAGGCTCCTCCAGGAGCTAACCTACCCGCCGTTCCTAACTGATCAAAAGGAACAGAGAAAAAGAGCAGAGCATAGGAGATATATCAAGTAAGAACTATTTCTCCTCAGTCCTTTAGTCTTGCCCTGTATGTTTAGCTTTTGCATCTTTAGCTAATTTTTCAGTTAATGAACTCAATGCTCTCTTCTACGCCTAACAGACCAAATAGATACTATTATCTGTGCACAGAATATTTTTCTAAAGTCACTATTTTCCATGCATCTATTGATATAATTTTTTTTCCCAAACTGTTAAATCAACAGAGACCACCCTTCATCCTTCACGTGGCCTTCCCAACATTATGAAACAGTGTGCCCAGTGTGCCCCAGCCTTCATCCAGACCCTATCTTCAGTGGTTTTCCACACTCCCACAGCGGGTAATTGCAATTGTATTGAATTGGCCAGCATCCAGGTGGTTAACATTGCCAAGTCTGCCAAGTCCAGCTGTGCCCCTGCAATCAAAACACACACTCAGGATAATCACATCGTGAGCATGTGTGATTTCTCTGCCAGGCCACATTTGCAATAAGTAGAATACAAAAATTAATAAGTGTAAAAAAAAACATAGTCGGCAAGGCAGACTAAGAACATCAAACTGATACAATTTTTCTTGCTACACAATTTTTCCAATATGTCCACAACAGTACTGGATTGGATCGCCACTGCTCTCCTCCATTTGTTGGAGTATCTTTAACAAGCTGTTGGAAGTATCGCTCATATATTTTGGTCCAATCTGTCATTTGACTGTATCATGATTTTGCTTCAGATTTGAATCCTCTTGGTCAACGTTAATTCAACGGTGCTCCATTTGTTTTAGTTCTAGTGACCGGAAGGGGGGGGGGCATTAGAATACGATTAACTCATGGTTTTATTCAATACAGAAGTATAAGACATCAAGTTTTCCACTACGACTGTCTAATAAAAAAAACACAGACGGTCTGCCTAATTTTCTCTTTCACTCACTTTCTCCACTATTTTAGTGGGAGGTCTTACATTTGTTTCCATCAACAATATCATGGAACGTTAGGAATATTATACATGTCACATTAAAGATCACTATCATTTCTATATTCATCTGAACTCAAGCGAACCGCTTATTATTAACACTAAGCTTCACCATATATCGACACCTCAACGTTCTCTTTGGGTCCCTTCCTTTTGTTCTTACAATATTTGTATATGCTCGTCTGAAAAAGGAAGCAGAAATAAGTCTTGACTGAAAAATCACCCAACAAAACGCTAGAAAGACCATATTTCAATGTGCAAAAAACAACACTTTGCTTGGTCTTGAGACACAATTCAGACAGAATTCTCAAAGATTAAGCAACAAGCTTTATAATGCCTTTAAAAATAACCTAATATATTTTAAGTCATATAAACACATAAATAATGTGTATTTAAGAACTCTTCAGTGTTAGAATATCCAGCTTCAAAAAATATCTCTTAATAGCATTTCAACTTAATGAAAAACATAATAAAACAGTCACACAATGATACCAACCTAACAAACAAGAAGGACTTATACAGTTAATCTGTAGTTTGAGATCTTAGGAACATATATTAGACACTAAAATATATGTCCAGGCTTTGCAAATGGTGCACTCACAGTTGTCCACACTGGAATGGTACATGGTAAACATTTTTTGCAGGTCATTTGCTAAGCCGAACTTTCACTTTGCCACTTGGTTCAATGCTGTGATGCTGTCTGTTGTGCTTTGAAAGGACTTTACACAACCAAGTACCAAATTATTCTGTGCATCACCACCAGCTTTAACTATTGATAAAAGATAGTTCCAGGCTTGCATAGTCACTTAAAGCCCCCTTTTTCCTGATCCCACCAATTGGTTCTGATTTTATTAAGCTGCCTTTACCATTTCTAGATACTGTCCCTTATTGAAGTAAGTTTCTGCAATATTGGCTGTTTGTTTTATGGGTTCAGTATGCACTGACAATAACACATTTTTGATTCTCTAACTCTCTATTTCACTTTGCGGAAACACGACAGCCATGCTTAGTGCCACGTTTCTCGCCTGAGCAGAAGAAATGGGCCGTGTCATGTCGGTGGGAGCTGCATCGCAAGATTCCTGATGGAGAACACTTAAATAACTCATGAAAACCCCATTTCAAACCCACAATGGACCACTGGGAGGATCGTTCAGTGTTATGCTTGAGTGTCTGTTAATGTGGGGTGCTCCTTTTGTCATGACTGTTTAATAAAGCATGTGGTGGTTGAACTAGAGTGTCCCTGTGTGTTTGTGTGTGTGGCCATGCTTTTGCTATAATATGGGGACATTTTTTTAAACAAAATACTAGTCTTGTGGGTAACAACTGCTCCTTGTGGAGACCAAAGACTGGTCCCCATGTGTACAACTGATGTGTTGGGGTTAGGGGTTTAGGTGTATGTCAAAGGTGTGAATTAAGTTAGGGTTATATTTAGGGTTAGATATGTGCTGGTTATGGTAAGGTTTAGTGTTACAGTCAGGGTTAGGCAATAGAAATTCATGACAAATGAATGGAAGTCAAAAGAAAGCCCCTGCAAGGATAGAGAAACATTGTGTGTGTGTATTTGTGCATGTGAGGGATCTGCTGCAAAAGGAGCCTGAGATGAATTTCTGTAAATGACAGGGGGGCCCTCATGGCTAAACAGATATTGCCTTAGAGAAAATGGAAAATGAGGACTGAGCATGAGAGCAGTAAGCAAATGAGTTGAAGCAGCAAAATGAAAAGGAAACAGCAGAGAGAAGAATTTTAAACTTCACGCAAAAGAGACAAAAGGAAAAAGACCAAAAGCTATCTGGTAACGCTAATATGAGAAGACAGAAAGCACATTTTACACTCACCTTTACATTCACCTTTATGAAAAAAAAACAGTCGGCTTCAAGCAACAAAGGATTAAAAACGAATAAGAAAACATACTTTGTTTTGGGCAGTTTATCTTTAAGGACCAATTCATGTACTGTGAAAGAAGATGAATTCATTGATATCAAGGAACATAGAAGATTTTACAAAACTGACACAATACAATGCAAAGTAGACGGATTTAATTAAACAACTAAATGTACTATCAATCTACAAAAAAACTTACAATACAAAAAAATGTATGTCTGAAAACTATATAGACTCTATCTACGTAGTGCGTTAGTATGTGATAAGAACTACTCATCGAATATAGACAGCTATTTATTAATATTTTCACAAATGTGTCGATGAATAGTTCTATTCCTTTGAGGACATCCATAATCTCAATACAAAAAGAGAGTTTAAAAATCATCGTATTAGCCTGTGGAAAGCCAATACTGGGGGGTGGGCTTATCGCAAAGTGATATAAATGAACAGCCTTTGTTAACATCCCTAGCTTACTGATCTTGTTTGGGGAAATTCTTTTGAAACCTTTTTCTTAGTCACTCCCAACATTCAAATATTAATTTGCTCTTTATTTATTCCTAATTTTTATGTGTTTAACATCACTGGAAAACTTAGAAATACGCATGTTCAGAATCTGTAATAACTAACAATGTCCCAAAGAATGTTGTTGCAGTTAGTCACAGTTGGTTTTGCTTGCATTGTTAGATGAGCAACAATAAATAAAATCAAACATATAATAGAGAGGGTAAAGTTGGTAAAGAGGAAAGCAGGAAAAAAAGGAAACGAAAAGCTGTAGCTGTTTGTGGCTTTAACACTTACTGGAAGGTGGAGCCTGTACCTTCTCTGGCGCTAACGTCACGGGGCATAAAGGTGTGGGATCCCGTGAAGGCGGTCGAGGTCCTGAGTCTGCCTCTTTAGGGGCTGCAGTGCTACTTGCAAACAAAGCAATGGCCTGAAAAATACATATAAAACAACTGATTAGAAGTTATTTTGTACAACAGTGGGATGCTTCCTTTAAATTAGCTGCATGACCTTTCAACTGGGTAGAATATTAACCGCCAAGTCCAATCAAAATGTATTACAGCAAACATAAGACACTGTTTACAATTTTTTATAACTAGTTTACCATAATAAGGTACGCATGCTTACACATTATATTCTTATCAGTTACTTTACACAGTTTGATCAGTCATGTTGAATTCCGATGTTTTAAAGAACCTGGTGACCAACCGAAGCAGAAGTAACCGTTGAACCTTTTTATTACACCAAATATTTTTATTTTTGTCACATAAATGGTTCAAATCATCAACATCATAAATTGTTGTGCCCACTTTGGTGGTAACAGGTAGTGAAAATTGGCAGCAAGCGTTTTATTGCAGGAGGGGATTTTTTTTCAACTTTTTTTCAACTGTGCAATTCAACTCGACAAGGCTACTCAGATGACAGTATGGTGTTTCAGTCAGACTGAAGCCCATACTTTGATTAGGCCTCTTTAAAACCATAATTTTGTTTTTTGGAGTCATTAAAAAAAGCTGTTCACTGATTTTGCTTTGTTTCATTGTCCTGCTACATAACCCATAGGGGACCTTGATCTTAAGGTCACAAACTGATGTTCACACACTCCCCTTCAAGACTTGGTACAGAACACAATGTAAGGATCAATCCAGGTCATGAAGAATAAAGCAGCTAGCACCTAGACTATTGCATGACTAGAAGTGAACTGTTCTATTCTGTGTTATATTCTTTTTCTGATACAGTGTTTATTTCTAATAGATGCAACAGGACGCACAGTTTAGAGTAACTCCTACTTTTGTCCATGGAACATATCTAAGAAGTTTGATTTTTCGGGGCAAAATTGAAAGTGGGCCTTTGTGTTCTTTTCGGTCAAAATTTGTTTTTGCCCTGGATCTTCTCTGTCTTGCCATTTTTGTCCATTTCGTTTCTTATTGTTGAATCATAAACACTGACCTTAATTGAGGCAGGTGATTGCTTTAGTTCTTGTTCTGGGTCCTTCTGTGACCTCCTGTATTCTTGGAATGATTCTGGTAGGCAGCCACTCCTAGTAAGATTTGGCTGTTCTATATCTCCCTTCATTTGAGAATAATGGCTCTCACAGTGGTTCGCTGCAGCCTAAAAGCCTTTAAAAGGACTTATTCATTGTTGACCGATGATGATGACGAGATTGTACCATGACGCTAAAATAGTACATATCTGCAGACTCAGTATTATTTAATGATTATACTATTAGAATGAGTGTCTGTTAGACATGTGTTAGAAATTTGTTTTTTCAGGTATCTCTATCTAGTTTAAAATGTGTTTCATAATCAGAAACATTTACATGTGACAAAAACAATTTGTAATGGAAAAAAAATTTAAAAAATGACTGAAACAAAATAGAATACTATAAAGGACAGAAGATAATGTGAGCAATAACGAAAATTGTTTTAAATGCAATCCCATAACTAAATAACTTGAGTGGAATTCTATGACATTCAAATGTTATTGGGAATGAAATAGAAACATGAACAAAAAAGGAAAAAAATCCCCTCACTATAAATAGACTCTGATGTAGCAAATATAGCCATTAATTGCCTATTTGTTTTGTCAGAAGTGCGGCCATTTTTAGCTACTGTCACAGCACTCAGAGTTATGCTATAAAAAGACAACAACTGAACGGGGATGCAGCTCTGGGTGAAAAAGTGCCCCTTCCATGAAGTGACAGAGCTGCACAACAGTCAGACAGACTGAATAGAAGATGGAGAGAGACACCAAGAGAAAGCCTTCGCCTGCCAGAACCAGTCGTTTTATGATGTGCTCTACTCCACTACGCTCCACAACTAAAAGAGGAAAGCTGGATGAGGCTTCGCGACAGACACAAGCTGACCATAAAAAACAGAGGGAGAAGTAGAGGGTGGCTGTCAAGACGGGGGAGAGAGCAGTGGGGTAGATAAAAAAATATGTTACAAAAAAGTCTGTGATGGCTCCCTCCACTGACAATGAGCAGAGAGACAGACAGGGGAGGTGCATCGTATCTTAAGACAAAACGGCACCCTGGGCTTATGAAATATACATAGCTCTCAGAAAGACCCACAGACACTGCACTAAGAAGCAGAGGAGGGCCTTGAAGATTGACAAGGTTCTACTACCTCTCCTAAATACACACTTCTAAAAATAAAACACACACACACACATTCCTGATTTACTTCTCCTGAAGAGTGGAAAGGGAACAGAGTTTTTCTTTTTTGTGGTTCATGTGATCATACGTTTGCTGGTGTATATCAGTGCCTCTTTCTATAAAATACAGAATGGGCAACACTAACAACCGTACCTATACCACAAAAAAAGCCACACGTTTTTGTCTGTTGGCCTGTATGTAAATTCACCAACTGGTCATTGGACGTTTTTCTTTTTTTTGTTTCAACTGTCTCTTTCAGACCTGTCCACCTGCCCTCTCTTCAAGCCCAGACACCTGCTATACAGCTGTAGCAGCAGTTAAAAACCATTTAAAGACACCTCACTTAACAGTTACCGCATGCTTTGTTAAAGATAACGATTCACTTCTGTGCACTGGCTGTAATTGCTGTGCCACACAATTATTGGGATTCTTGTGTGACTAAGAGTTTCCAGGGAGAATGTGATTAGGTATGTTCCCTTTCTCACTTTATAGAACTTTAATATTTATTCACTTGACAACCTGAATGTGCCTCTTCAGTTTACATACTCCTGTGTGGAAAGAAAAGAGAAAGATAAAAAAGTTAAGTTAATAGTCATGCATGATTAGGAATTTCCGAATCTTTTCTTTTGCTCTTTCAACCACTTCTTTCATACTTTTTTTTTACAGAAGTGCAAAATGGGTGGCCTGAATTCTCAAAACTGAAAATCTGTTTGGAAAAACAAGAGTAGTGATACAAAAGTGAAACTTACACAATCATCATAGACATACTAATTTAAAAACTGTTCATCCTGGCCTCCCCCCTTGTTCCTGGATAAAGGACTTCCTAACCAACCGTGCCCAGACTGTGAGACTCTCCTCCACCTGCACACTGAACACTGGCTCCCCATGGGGCTGTGTGCTGAGCCCCCTCCTGTACTGCCACTACACCCACGACTGTGGTCGGACTCATCTCAGGCGGATAGGAGGTAGCAGCACTGAAAGGAGTGGTCCTCCCATCTCGATGTACAATGTGTATAATGACAATAATAGGCATTCTATTCATTCTAACATCGCTTCTAAAGAGCAGTTCTGGCAAAGTAAGACCTTAAGCCCACAAAATGTAGCCACAAATCACTATGGCAGATGCTGGAAAGTAACACATTTAACATTTAAAGACTTACACATGGCTGATGCATCAAATGACTTGCAAGGATGTGCATTGTTTAGCAAAGTTAAAACAAGTCAGCCTTGTATGGAGTTGTTAGAGGGACAAACATTCAGACACCTGGTGTGTACGAAAGAAAATTAGAATCGCAACAGATGCTTTGCCAGCAACACAGTTGTTCTTTGAGCTAAATGTTTATGTAAGCATGCTAATTTGGTAATTAGCAGGTGATTGTGCGAACAGGCATGTATTCAGAGCATTTTACCATTGTGAACACATTCAAACAAGGAATTAACTTAAGACTTTCCTAAGCAGAACAAAAATGCAAGCAAACAGAAAAGGAGGTTCAATGAACTTTTCCCTTTGCTGCTTTAGTATCTTATCTCAAAACACATGGCCAATCATTTATTTGTTTGTTAGGCCCCTAAAATCTCCTAATTGTTTTTTTACATTTTTGAAGATACGTTTTCAAACCACTACCATCTACTGGTAATTGTAACTGGTCCATGTCTATATTAAACGTGTGTGTATGCTCTAGATACTGAAGTGCTTGTGTGTGTCAGGCTTGAACGATGTTCATAGACTATTACAAAATCATCCAAACTGTCTTGGATAGATTTAACAAGTTTAAAAAACATTTTTTCCATTTAGTTTTATTTTTTCAGAACTAAAATGTAAGATTTACTGCTAATGTATTAAATAACACATGTAAAATAAAAACTGATTTAAAGGTTGATTTCTGACCTGAGTTGTTCAGGCCTCAGGCACCTGGATCTCAATTATTTTTGTATGTGGCTATGTAAATAGTTGCAATTTAGGAAATCTCAGACGCCGTTTAAAACTTTAGATGGAAAACAGGTATTGCTGGTTTTAACTCTTTCAATTTAAATAATTCAAAGGTGTTTGACAATTAAGATTCTTTGTTCATGATTTTGTTATGCCATGGGAAAATGTGACGAAGTTTAATATTATTTGCAGGTAGATGTACAATGACTACAGTATAAGTATTGTTTTCTGTTTTGTACAGTGTTAATAACATCAAACTAAAGCCATGTCATTACATGCTACTGATAAATGCCCTCTCAATAGACCAGAAATAGACCAGAGACATTTAAAATGCAGAGCAGGAGTCAAGAGGTGAAATAGGGAAGATCTACAGAGGTAGTAGTAATTGAGGTTAATTCCACAGTTCAGCATTATCTTCTCTAATCGCTAAGGAGGAAGCTGGTAATGGATGATGTTGCACTACATGTAGGGAGCCTGCCAGCAGGAATCAAACAACAGTGTTGAGTACTGTGTGTGCCCTTAAAGCATCACAAGACATTAGCAGCTGAGTGCCGACCTTGATTGGAATGAACAGACATTAAGAAAGCCTGGAGGCTTCAGCAGTAATATGTGCTTGGCTCTGGGTTTGTATGTGGGGAGGTTTCTGTTTTCCCTGTTGTTTCTTCAGTTAAGGCACTAACAACTTCCTCAGAAGAACATTTCATCTGTCAGCTTCACGAAACAGTCTTGACACAATCTTGCTCAAATAAACCTGTATTTAGACACAGTGTCACCTCAGAGGAATGTTGAGGCCAATACATAAGTACATCACTCAAAACGGCAAGCACCTTCGGAGAATTACTCTCCATCCTTACAAAGGATCCTTTTGAACTAAAGCTTTCAGGTCCATACCCATCAATACTTTCACGGCACCTGCAGGTCAGCGCCTGCCAGATTCATTAAGCAGGAGGACAGGATCGAGCTATACATCAATGAGACGAGGTGGGGGTGAACGTGCATGCATGTGTCTCTGCTTTTATATCATGATGTAACATGATCTTGGGGGTACTATTCTTGTTTGTGTGAAGACAAAATCGTAGATTCTGTCGTGTGTGAGTGTATGAGCGTGTCACCAGCGAGCAGTGCCATCTATAAACACTACTGACAGACCAGACAGGAAACACTTGAGTATGTCGATAAGTTAGACAGCGGGAGTGAGGAAAGATCAATACGACCCCAGCATGATGTCACTGCCTGAAGATGAGATCACCTAAAGATCTACGTACAAGGACTTTCGATTCACTGTATTTTCACAAACTGTTCGATATTTTTGTTATATGGTGCAAAGGCAAGAGCAAAAATTATTTAATTGTTTGAGGAAATTTGGCTTTGAGAATGTATCCTACCAATGACCCAAGAAATACATGTTCCAAATCTGCTGAATGGTAAATATACACTAATGAAGAAGGTTGTTAGCGTTAAACCTTTATTTTTACTGGGTCCCAATACCACCCATTCATGACAATTCACAATTAGCATCAATCTCACACCAAAGCAAGAAAACAATGTTACACAGACACAGCATTATTTGAACCTCTTTGGTTCAAATAATGTTGGTTGTTATCTGCCATCTAAAACAAAGACATTGTTTGAAATCTCTTTAAACACCAAGTCCTCTCACATCTTCATAGTATCTTTGTGTCACTTATGATCTGACCCCGTTTTACGGAGTGATTGTTTATTGAGATATTGTTGATTAACAACCTCCTATGTTTTATCTGAGGATAAACTAAACCACTGAAAATTAAGCTTCATTGCTACAAGAACCACCAACAGGTAAAATATTTACTACTTTAACTATTGAGAGAGAAGTTGTAAGGCAGACTTATCAGCAGAGTAATAATCAGAGTACTGCATATGGTAACATGAGAATATATAATTGTATTACTTCATTTAGTAGCACTGTGTGCAGTATTTATAGCATTTCAGAATAGTGAAGTTCTGAAAATCTATGGCTGGTTGGCCTTGCTAGTAATGAAATTGCAATATGTTATGCCACAATAATTACATTCACCCATTTTTACCTAAGGAACTTAAATGCATATGATATAGAATAAGAGGCAGATTCATAAAAGTATGATCAGAATAAAACTGCCTTTGAGTTTATACTTCATGAAACTACAAATTAACCCCTCTATGTTGACAAATATGACAGATAATGAGATTTCTCTACTAATATTGCAAGATTTTTTTCTCTTTTCAAATGTTGTATTTCCAGTCTTACTGTATGTTTTATAGAAAAATATTCTGTATAGTCCTGTTTGTGCTCTATTTCACATGTATTTCCATTCTGTATTGCATTATTTGATGTTTGTAAGCATCAAGGCAGATGCTTATTCATAAAAAAAAATGCTAGAGATTAGAAGTTTAGCATTACTGTGGGAAACCAGAAAACAAAGATTCTCCCTTGGGCTTTCAAAAAAGAAGGACATGAGACGGATTTTTACCCAGAGGGAATGGCTGCCTTATATCCCAGTGCTCTTCTTTTATGGTGTTGGCCATGACTGCCTGTGTGCGTGCAGGCTTTGGTCGATAGGTGTTTGTGTGTGTTCTCGGCTCTGCTGACATTTCCTCAAATGTGGCTGACATTTCCAGGGGATTTGAAGATTTGATCCTGTCTGTGTTTGAAGAGCTATGAGCTGCCCTCCTTGCAGCACCAAGGAGAATACTGGAGCATAGCCGTCAGCATGGCCCTGCCTTCAGGGCCTTGGTCTCTGCAGCATTTGGAGCAGCACGTCCTCATTCACCCGTAGAGTGATCAGGAGAAGACCTACACTGTGCATTGTCTGCCTTTTAGAGATGATGGATTCATCGCTAACTTAGTCTTGTCATTTTTCCCTGAGCTGCGGAGTGTTTCTGCAATTCTCAACTGAGGAAGAAAGGCTATCAACAAAAGGATACTGTAGAAGAAAGTGAAGAGATAGTTGGCAAGAAGGGTTGCAAGAACGTGTTAGAAGGAGGGGCAGTAATCTGTTTCTCATGCTACAGGCTGGTTGGTGGAGCGAACTGACACAGACTGACATCTCGCTTGTTAAGAAAAAGCTTTGCTACTCTTTGTCCCTTTCTTTTTACTTTTACTCTTCAGCTGTCCTACAGTACCACCTCTCCTCTTTTTTTTTGGCTGCCCCAAGCCTCCTTTGTCTTGTTTTTTTCTGCCTGGTTGAATGATGCATTAGTTCTGTCCTTACCAGGAACTTAAATTACACCATCAAGACAAACACTCTATACATACACTCACAACAAAGGCAGAGGCCCCTACAATTGCTCAGAGGAGGCCCAGGGAGCAAAGCACAGGTCACATTTGGGTCAGTCAAGGTCAGAAGCACAGGAAGCCCCTCGGTACCAGTGTTGGCACTGAGGCTGATGCAGGGTTTACTGGACAGATACACTTTGACACATACGACCCTAATAAAACTAAAGCAGTAAACACGCATCAACAGTTATCTTATCAACTATCTATATAGGCTGATAATTTATAGCTGGCAGAGACTTTAAAATGTCTTAAAAATTACGCAGAAACACATGTTGGTTTGCATATTCAGGTACGTAAAATAGCCTCAATGCTAAAACATATGGCAAATAATCATCACTCAGAAGGCCTCCCTCAAAATAGGAGAGAACTCAATAAATGGAAGTGAACATGACCTTCGAACACACCAGAATCAGCCTTAGCCTCATGTTTAAAGTGATAACTTCGCAAACATTATAATTGCTAATACCCCCCCTATTGCAGTGTAGGGTGTTAGAGGTCAGTGGATAAGCCAAAGTGAATGCTGATAGAACTACGCCCTTGATATTACCCTGGCCTCGGTTTGCTAGGGATGTTAATAATAAGAATAAAAAATGTGTCCATCCTGAAGGGCTGGGCTCAAACGATAAGAAGTACCAAATCTGAAGGATCATTGTAAACATTTTGTCACTCACTGGGTCTGTTTTGCCCTGAGAACAGGATTTGAGGGTACAGTACAAATGACTCAATAAAGATTTGATACTTTTTGGCCATTGCATGTTTGTGTGTCCTCCTTCAAGGCAGGTCACTGTCACACAGAACAGAAACAGGGGGGCAATACAATTGCATGCATACAAAATGTCATTGTATGTACTAGCTCTCACATTTACACTTCAGGGTACAGAAGAGAATGCGAGGTTATGAGAACAACTAACCATATGCTTTGCTATTATTGGTTAAACTTATGTAAGCTGTGGATTCAAATAACTCAAAATAAATAAACCTTAAACCCAAAGAAATGTGCTAAGTAGCCCAGCCTCACATAAGATTCTAGTGAAAATATGTTGTTGCTCATGTATGCATAATGAAAGATGCACAAACACCCACACACACACACACACACACACACACACACACACACACACACACACACACACACACACACACACACACACACACACACACACACACACACACACACACACACACACACACTCAGCTGGAAACCCCTAGACTCATGTCCTCCATCTAAGACTACTAAAAGCTTCAGTGGGAAGAGGGAGAGGGCGATCGATTGGCCTCTTCCTGCTTGGCCCTGCGGTGAGAGCAGAAACAAGCTGACCGTTTTCCAGCCTGTTTCTCAACTAAATGTAAGAGCATACACCACTGTGATCAAACATTAGCTGATTCAGATTTTTAACAATTTCTTTGGTGAGAAATTCAAGAAAGTTTTAAGTTCTATAAACTTCAGTACAGACCTATTATGGTAAGAATGCTCCTGGTGTTGCAAAGACAATTTATTTTCAATGCTTTGTTTTCTGCACACTTCAGAAAATTATTTATCTGCCATTCTGATATTTAGTAATGCCTAAATAAACCAAATCACAGCAGAATAAACATTGTTTTCAGTATTTCTAGAAGGTTTGAACACCTGCTGTCAGCCAAAATTGCTGCCGCACTTATATATCTGTTTTCAGGGCCTCAGGAAAATATATAGAGTCTGTAATATATACAGCAGAGCACAGCAAAAACAACTCTAGTCTCTAGAGGAGGAAGAAAGTAGGGATCAGGGAGAACGAGATGAAGAGAAAAATATATTAGGAGGGAGGGAAAGAACACACAGAGCTGTTTTCTGCTGGGCGGGTAAAGTGTGGCCAGGGGGTCAGTTGAGCGATCACACACAACACTGAGTCTGTCATTAGTTCCAGCTTTTTGTAGACACAACAACTTCTGTATGTGTGCAAAAAGGAGAAGATAGAGCGATGAAGCACGCCGGTGCATCTCTCGGCACATGTGAATGTTCTGTGCATAATTGTGAAGTTTAGGACATTGATAGAAGCCTTTGTATTTGGCCTCACATACAGCTTTTTTTCAGAATCACAATTGACACTCCCTCTGCCTCCTTGGAGGACTGTGTCTGGGGAATTATCTGATAGGTAAAGATCCCCCTTTCTTCTCTTTCCATCCTCCCCCTCCCGCGTCTCTCTTTCACCACACACGTTGCCTCCTGTCCACCAGCTGCCCCCTTTTTTTTTTACAGCCGTTCATCAGAGCTATGATTAGCGACTACAGGAATCTTGTGTAACTGCAGCCGACTTCTCACCCCAGCCCTGACCTTTCACCTCCAGATGCTCCCCCTGCTGCCGCAGCTGTTTTAACACTGACATGATGGACTACATTAGGCCTGATGCCTCCATTTACTCACACAGGACTGCGGAGGAGTATAGGCATGAACAGACACATGCGTGCAAAGATGCAAATAAAAGATGGAATCAGAGGCAGAATCCAGGATAACTGAATTCACACACACACACACACACACACACACACACACACACACACACACACACATACACACACAAAAAAACAGCCTTTGGTCATGCTAATGCATCAGGGTGGCCCTCTTATGAGATTACACAGTCATTACAGAGAGAAGGGTCATGGGGCGCCTGTGGCTCAAGAGTCCATCCGGAGCCTCTGTGTGAGTTTGTATCCAAAAATACTGACACGATAAAAAACAGTAAAAAAAAAAAATTAAAGAATCCCCTGACCTGAAGAAATTTTATAGAGGTAATACTAGCACTGTTCAGTGGGCACTGTGCATATGTTATGTATGCAATAAGACTCCTTTTGTATGAGTGTGTGTCCCTGCATGTGTGTGGGGGCCCCAGGCCGTCTCTGACAGCTCCATGGTAGCCATCTGCTGGCAGTCACACCAGGAGAAAGCAACCACAGCCACACAATGGAGAGCAATGACAGGCCAGGATTTGTGGGTAGTTTTGCATGGCTGTGTGTGTGTATGTGTGCATTTTCTCTTCAAGGATCCAAATGAGCCTCTCTCTATGAGCATGTGCAGAGGGGAGTGGCTGTTGTTGATAGGCTGTCTCTGTTACCAGGCGATAGATTAACAAGCCCAAATGGCTATCTGAGGAGGATAGATACCATGGACATCATGGACAAGTATGGGCACACTTTTCCACTTGTCCTGCATCCAACATTAGCATGATTTAATTTTCACCCAAAGCTGTTTTATCAAACATATTAAAAATAAATTTTAAGATTTCTGTCATGCTAAGCTTCATTTTCCACATACTTGCATATCATCATATCAAAGGCACGCTTTGTGTATCTGCTTAGGCATCAGTACAGTTTGCCTGTCAGCACCTCCCGGTTTGCTCCTCCCTCTGTGTGCAGGTAGATTGTCACTGTGGATGCAGACAGATGGTTAGTGCTGGAAAGAAGCTGGCTGGCTGGATACAACATACCAGTCTGAGAGCAAGCATCGTCCAGCTGGATAGAGAGGCCTTCAGTGTTTCTCGAAAGAGTGTGCCAGGTGGCAGAGAGACGGGTTGACGGTCTCCTGCACACAGAATGTTCCCGAAGCTCTTTCATAAGCAAACACAGATAAACAAAACTAAAGGCTACTCCTGATCAACAACGCGGGTTAGGCCTGCATGTCAAAAGCTAAGGGAGACTAAAAATGAGAATGGCTAATTTTGAAAAGAATCCCTAAGTCTGCTGCTGAAATTTGCCAAGCTCACAGCTTTGTATGGCAGATCTTCAAAGAAAGCTCTCAGTTACCTCATGTGGTGGCAACCTTGCCTGTATGTTTGTGACAACAGGCATGCAAAGCTTCAACCTCCCGTAGGTTTGAGTGGGTGGGTGGGAGGTTAGAACGTCCGCTCACCCCTAGCACAGAAAGGCTGGCATGGAATACCCACTGGGGCACAAACAGGGCAGTCCTTTTTAAATAGAGCTTGGTTGAATGGCAGACATTGTCTGGTCGAGAATGCAACACTTAAGCTGCTGATTAAGGCAGAACAAAACCCTGAGGGGACAAGAGCGGTGCACAGAGCAGGAGAGATTCAGAAAAGGGGAGGAAGGAAAAAAACGAAGCAAGCCTCTGTAGAAGAGGGACACTCATTTGGTGTTTCTATGGGAAGGTGAGATAGAGAGGGGGGAAATTTGAAAAAGATGAAGAGGAAGAATCAAAAAAGGCGAGAGGCCAAGAATTGGCAGAGGGGTAAGTGACTAGAGGCAGAGGCAGGCATCAAGAACTGAGAGAAAAGAGAGCTAGGTGTTAAGGATTAAAAACGAAAAAGGAAGGAAGAGGGAGAAAGCAAGCAGAGAGCCAGGCTCAGGAGGAGATAAAAAGACAAAGAGAAAGGGAGAGGTAGGCAGGGAGGTGATGAGAGATAAGACAAGCAGGAGGAGCTGTTGAGGTATCCCCACAGATAAGGATGAAGGGATGCCACACCAACAAAAGGGAGGAAGGTAACAGGCTGATAGCACCCTCTAATGGTTGTGAGACACTAACCACAAGCTCGCCACACTTCAAATTCTAATAATACATATTAGTCCGTTTATTTCATTTACTCAATGCACGCAAAGCATTATTAAATAGATTAATTAAACTTATAGGTTATGTTTGCAACCCCTCATTTCTGGTAATAATGATGATTTTCCACTTAACAGCAAATAAAAAATGGTACGATTAGTCATTAAAATCAATGTTTCACACATGAATGTTAATAAAAATATGCTAACAACTGCTTAATGGTAATTTTTAAAAGGTGCTTTGCATCTACCTACAATGTATGTAATATGACAGCACATTTATATCTGAAAAAACTGCAGATAAATACAATAATATGCAGTAATAAATAAATAAATATATATATATTTGGTGATTCAGTAAAAACAGTGAATTAATTTATTGTGTTGATTCATTACAGAGAGTAATGTTTAAGATTATAGCTTACGGGTAATGAAAAGCCAAAAAACTGTTTTTCAGAAAATTTGGATATTTAATATAGAAGACTAATAAAAAATAATAGCTTTTAATGGAGAGGCTTCATGTTAAGGTCTGAACAACAATCACCAGCAAGGAAAGTTGCTGACCAAAAATAGTCATTGCTAAACATGCTTATTTTTCACATAGTGTTTTATTAATAGAAAGTTGTGTGGAAGGAAAATGTGGCAGAAAAATGTGCATAACTAAAATGAATCGGATTAGTCCAACTAGAGACAACTTGCAACAACAATTCATCATTCAAAACCCTCTTCATGTTCAGATTAAATCAAGTTCAAAGAGTCTGGAAGAAGAGTGAATCGGCACAGAATCCATGTTTCTTAAAGTCCTGACTGAGGTTTCCACATTCAGTGATCGATATGGAGTCATCTCATCTGCCAGTGCTGCTCCACTGTATTTTAAAATCTCTCAAACCCATCTTAGCATTTGGCCAAGAGTTACAAAGCTAAAAGTACCAGTTTAATAAAACATGTATCAATGCGTTTAAATAACAGAAAACTCTTCTCATCTAAAGCAAATAGAGTATAAGAGTTTTTATCAAGTACGTTGTTTAACCCAAAAACAGGGACCAACTATTGGCTCTCATCATTGGTGTGAAGTCAACGGCACAATGCAAGCGATTGTCTGCTGTCCTTACATGCTGTTCCAACAGGAGTGAGTGCTGCAAGTCAATGACTTAATGCAATCCACCTAGCTTACTTAGAACAAAACCCTTGTGAATAATAAACTGAACTTAACGCACTGTTTGTTAAGTAGAATGTATGTATGATTAAATTGAAATTACTTTTACTTTAAAATGCTTTGGGACGGTATGTGTTGTGAATTGATCTTATATGAATAAACTGAAATAAATAAAAATAAACTTAAATTAATTAACATATAATTCATACCTCATAGTTTATGGTACAGTCCCACTGACCTTAAAGCCTTTGATTAATGTGCAAGAATTTGTGTTAAGGCTTTCAAAAAGGTGACCCAACAAAAAAAAAAGATCTGATTAAAAGCAGAAGAAGAAAACACTAGTGACATGTTTTAGGAAATATAGTGATAAGAAATTCTTCAATTTGTCCCATGTTAATACAATTTAGCCAAAAAAAAACATGTGTTTTTCCTCATTATTGAGGGTTGAATTTTTAAATTGAATCACTTATTTTGTTTAACGTCACTTTTTGTATTAAAGAAATGAGCGGGAACAAAGAAACAAAAGAATTAGCTCTAATCATTTATATTATTAGCTGACACGTTTAGTGCGACATGGAGTTCATTGTGTGTTTTTGTGCGTTGATTTGTATGTGTGCAATCAGTGGCATGTTGTTAACACATGGGGGGAAACAGACTGTGTGTGACAAGGGGTGAGGCGCTCTGTGAGTGCGTATGTATCGTAGCAACAGGACCATCGTGGTATCACAGCAGTGAGCAGCTGGCAGCTCAGGACACGAGGGCCGTGATGGATTTAACGTGATGTGCGCGAGTGTGTGTGTGTTACATCTAACAGCTGTGCAGGCGTTAGGTGTGTCTCTGGGCAGCATCATATTCACATCCATCTATGGCGAATGCTGACAAATTTAATGAGTTCGTTTCGAATCATCGGTTTATAGATTGTTCCAAAAGTGATACAAATGATATCAGATGATTAATTTCATTCAGCATGACTATTCATTAACCTAAAAGTAGATCATTATAAAATATTGAATGGGTCCAGTGCCAGTGATCCTGGAGGCCAGCTGTGGAAGTCCTCCATGCTGGGAAAGGGCTGGCTTCAAAACCTCAGCCCAGTCACAAGGCCCTGGCCTGGGCAGAACTCCGTCTTCATGGCGCTTCAGTGGCTGCCAGGTTTTGCTCCACAGAGGAGCATCAGGCTACAGCTAATCACCACCTCCAAACCACTTGTGGAGAGTAGAGCCACAATGAGCATATAACACATTTCACTCGCACGTTTGCAATCATTTGGCCCCACACCATATGTCCCCATGTTCTTTTCCGTCTGTCGTTTTGTATGCTGCACGGCAGGGTGAAAAAGTCAGCGAGGAGGAGGATTCGGCAAGTTATTACATCCTCTCAGGGCGAACCATTAAGTGATTGCAATGTTTACTTGCACTCATCTGCAGTATCTTTTTTGTCTAAACGGTGATGTTAAACAGAAACCCCAAAAGAGTTGAAAGGCAAATGTTTCATCATGAAAGTGTGATTAAGTTTAACATCCAGGACATGAGGCATATGGTTTTGTGTTCGTTGCACATGGATGTAGGTGCAGTTGTAATATGATGAAACAAAAGACACTTCCGAAGTTGGGACGTTTTGTTTTTGTTACGTTTCTGTGTAGCAACAGACCCTATCCCAGGCTTTCCCTCATCATCTTCAAAGCTATGTCATTCCTTGCCCTCCAATCCTAAAAGGTTAGTCTTGGTCTTTGGTAGTAAAATGTGCTTTTATGCCATAGAGAAAAAACAAAAAAAAAACAATAGAAAAAAACACATAATCACATCAGTTTGTTTCAAGTGACGTTCTGTACATTACGAAAAAAACAGTTCAGATAATAATGGTAAGTTGACTGAACTTGTATAACACTTTTTAAGTCACGACTCAAATCATTTTCTCCCTAGATCCACATTCATCCAGTGCTTGTGGTGGAGGAGAAAGCTTCAAATGAAACCCACGATTTTCCAAATGCAAAATAACTAGTTTGTCCATTTATCCACAAGCTGTCTAATTAATGATGCAAGTCTGAACAATTATATCATATGATTTCACTGAAACAGAACTTAACCCTCCAGCTACTGCCATAGTGTTAGTGCTAATGCTCTCCTTGGCACGGCTTTGTGTGGAACAGTATGACTGTAGGTCCAACAAAGTGTTCTCAATTTGGAAGCAGAACCAAAAAAAAAAAGTCACTAGCCAGATGCTTAAGATGTAAATTAAAGTACTCCTGAAAAATAGAGACCAAAGTATATGGCATTTGCTGCCCATTTTCTACCATAATACCGAAATATGTCCAAATCGACATTTAAGCCGTTGGAGAAAAAGGGTAATTTGCACCAAAGACAGTATGCTAATAATATTTAAAAAAAAATCTATTTGTTACTAAAGATGGAAAATTACAAATATATGGCTGAAAAGCGACCAAACGGATTAAAAAAAGATCATTAAAAAACATCATGAGCTAGAAAACCCAGACAGAGCAGCAAAAAAAGAAATAATAATAATAAAAAAATAATAAATAAAATCAGAGCATGTCAATCCTCATTGTAATGAAGCATGTCTGTACAATCATGCTGTCTTACGTATCCTTGCCAAAACCCTAAGGAGCGTATTTAGCAATCAAGAATCTCATAGTATTAACCAAAATAGCACATAGCACTGTTCCTACTGCACTTATGACCAGAAGGACTGCATAGCTTAGACACTCAGCCGTGTCTCATTTGCTTGTAGACCCATGACCGTAGCATGTCAGGCGGTAAAACACGCTCCCTCCACCTGTGCTTTAAATGGAAAAATACAAACTCCCTTGATGTCCTACAAATATTGGACAAACACATTGGAGTTATTTGTATAGAATTCTGTCTATGAATCTACAGATCGATAGTTGTATTGTACAAAAATCTATAAAGAACAAAATAACAAAGTCAGTTCATCAAAGCCACATCAGCCACATCAATAGTGTAATAGAGCCACTTTTTTAACTTTGAACGTCATGGTGTTAATGTGGAAATGAAAAAAGAAAGATCTCAGTTAAAAGCTGAATAAAAACATTTAAATAAACCAATATTTCTAATCGACATAAAAAACACGGCATGGCACTTTAACAATATTATGTAAACTCATATCTGAAAATAAATTGAAATGCGGCCCCGATCTGAGCTACAGTATGCACCATCTTTGTTATGTGCTGTTGTGATGACTTAATATCCTCCTCAGGTTTTTAGAAGTGACACTATCAAACTATATTAAGCACGGAAAAAAATAGACATTTATGCAGAAATACAGAAAGTAATTATGCTATTCAATTGAACAGGGTGGTTTTAATTCACAAAAATGCACAAAAATGTCCATTTGAGACACGGAGGCAAAGGTAAACTGTGTCCAAAAAAATTATGAGCTACAATCTTATTGATAAGAATATTTACCAAAGTGAAGTGTTAGCAATGCTCAGGATCTTTTTTTATTTTTAATGTAGTAAATATTAACTATAAACATACAGCTTTTTATAAGATTGTAAAAAAGAAAAAAAACTGTCCTTCAAATGGTATGACTGGTCCAAACACAACAGATTTTGGCTGTTCGCGTGTTTATCGAAAAGGCGGTGGGAAAGAAGGGAAGTCAGCTTGCAAATATATATTTACTACAACCTCAGAAGACAAGAACGCTGACAGCTGGCTCTCATACACACCGCAGACCTCAGCCTCACCATGAATTCCCCACCACACACAGGCACACACAGACTCCTCGAGACTTCATGCATCACTGCATCACTTCCATCTCAATCCCATCGCCCCCCTCCTTCACTCTCCTCCATCACCCCGCTCTCTCTTTGCTGACTTTCTCGGCTGCATCCCACCTCGACAAAGCTCACGCTCGTCGTAAACGTCCAGGCTGGGTGCCATGTATGTTAAGGCTGCATTCGGATCAACCTATTGTTGCCCCTTTGACCACATTAAAGGGATGCCATCTCCTGATCAAACCACCCAGTCTGCTCTCTCCCCTGCAGCCCCCACAAGTCTGTCCACAGTCCTAACAAGATCGATCACCTCTGACTCCTTGTACTTGCCAAATCAATGGTTCTTTGTCTCATTAAGAAGTGGAAGGAGCTGTGTTCTTTGTGTGTCCATGTGTGAGTGTGTGTTTGTTGCATTATAGGCACAAAAAAAAAAAGAGCAGCAGAGTTCAGTACTTCCGAGGTGTGCTGCAATATGATGGATGTTAATTCTGGTAGACTAATAAAATGAGCAGTGATCTACTGTACTTTCAGGGGGGCAAAAAAGGAAGAGGGTGGGCATACTGTCTCCAAAAGAAGTGGTAGAGGAAAAAAAGTGGTGAAAGAGTGCATTACATGTGTGTCTGTATGAGCACACGACTGTGTGTGTGCATGTGTGTGTGTGTGTGTGTGTGTGCGCACTGTGTTGAGAAAAGAGAGCCAAACCTCACCACCGACTTGGCCAGGGTCTCTGGAGCCAGAGAAAAAGCCCTGCTAACCACAAACTTTCTGTCACACACACACACACACACACACACACACACACACACACACACACACACACACACACACACACACACACACACACACACACACACACACACACACACAC
>JAVLVB010000768.1:753187-774513 GCA_032876305.1 Orestias chungarensis | reverse complement strand
AGAGAAATTCCTGCAGGCGAAAAAAGTACGTGGAAAAAAAAAAGAAAAAAAGAAAGAAGAACAATGCAAAAATTCACTGGGAATAAATACAAACATACACTCTTGTCCCCCTTGTATTAGCCTCTCTCATCCCCTGCCCTCACCCACTCTATCGTATTTAAATTCCTGTCACTGTGGCTCATTATGTTTCCCAAAAGCACCGGAGTAGGTGGTAGCATTGCTGCACTTTAAGTCAATAGCGGGACCACAGAGCCATGAAAATGAATAAGGATAGGGGCTCTTCACACAACATCAATGCATAAAAAGGGCTGGGAGTGCTCATCTACAGGACGGCTGCTCTTGATCCATTTATATTTCACAACGAAACTACATTAGCTGCCCCTGGATGAGCAAGCATAGTCTACACAAAGAGCCCTGCCTTGCTCTGCATGCACATACACAGCAAACACAAGGATGTGTGCGTATTGTGCTCTTCAGTATAGAGAAAAGTATGAACAAAGAAAAAAAAAGTAAAGACGGTGACAGCTATGAATGCATAATGTCACCCTTTCTTTCGGGTGCTGGCAACAAAAAGGGCAAAAAGATGCATGCTTGGGAGAAAGGCATAAGAAAAAGAGGAACATTACAAATATATCTCACCTCAAAGAGGTCAATTTGTCTCCTCATAACAACACTTTGTGAACGCACAAGGCAGAAGAAGACACACGCGGAGACATAATCAGACCCACACGCTGCCGTCTGTGTCAAAGCGGGCTGGTAGTAGGGTTAAGGACTACCGCTAAAAGGTGGGTGCAGTCTGCATCTCACATGTTTGTTTTTGCTGCATTTCTTAGATTTTTTGTTTTTTTTCCCCAGAGGATGGAGCAGTGTGCACATGCGAGCCAGTGTGTGCGTTGACGTCCGCATGTTAGCAGGCTGAGAGACAAAAGAAGCATATGGCAGCAGCAGCCGAGGCTGTAAATTAAACATAGAGGAAGATTAGATAATGAATGTGTGCTCTGAGCCACAGAGACAGAGCTGAGGCGACGGCCGAGCGGACTGCTACAGGACCGACGCCACGCGTGTCCGTGTGTGTTTGTGCTAATAACTGGAAACAAATGTGCAAACTAACCTATATATTGATGGCTAGACAATGTGAAAACAGAAAAGAAAAAAACATTAAGAAAATAAAAGACAAAAGGAGATGTAAGAGGTTTTGCAAAGTGTTTTTCCTTTGGTACACCTAAAAACACATGACCTTTTAGCCCATATTTATATGATTCACACATGATGTGGAAGTTGAGCATTACTGTGAGCCTCTCCTTCGCTGTGGGTAATCCGTCACTGTCTCGTTACTGACCGCTAAAAATCAGATTCATAAGATAACAAGACAAAAAGGGATGCAGTGATGGGAGAAAGAAGAGGCGCTGGATATTTTAATTTCCACAGTGGGAAGCAGCTTGATGCAAATGAAACCGATGCGAATCTCACTTTTTAATAATGCTGAGTCGTCTTGTTGCCTCAGAGCTCAGCAGGAGCATCTTGCAGAAGAATGGGCTTTAATTAAGATTCAACAGTTACCTTAAGAAATATTCAAGCAAACATCAAACACAGAAGGAACTGCAAGAATATGACAATTTAAACAAAAAGAAAGGTGGCGTATCACTGTATTATACACAGTCATATTAAAAACAATAAGAATATGCACTTAATAAACCTCATACATTTATAGATATCAAGAGTCTCAAACGGGGGAGGTGAAGTTCATCCAATGGAACCATAATGACGGCTGTGAGGCATTCTGCAGCTCTGATTACAGCCACGGAGTACAGTTTATGTGCTTGGAGTAAACACATGAGAACGCCGCTGTTGTGGGGATTTGACAGAATGCATTCTAGCAGACGCGCGAGCACGCACACGCACACACACACAGAGACACACACGCACGCACGCACGCATGCACGCACACACACACACACACACACACACCGGTGTAAGAACAACACAGCCGGAACATGAACAGCACGGTGCTGTCAAGTGTGTAAGCTTAGCAGGCTTGCAGCCCAACACTTACTACTTTCCCCGCTTACCTTCTGTTTCCCTTAAATAACAAAGCATTGCCCTGCTGCCCTCGGCTCATTAGCGGTGGCAGAATAATAGGTAAACACCTTTTTATGCAAAAACATTTACATGTCGCCTTTGTCTTTAATGCTTGACATAGTTCGGATTGTTTTGCAGATTAATGGCATTTGGCATCAGGAAAAGAGAATAATTCAATTTGTGTTATTTAAAAAAAAACAAAGACTGGTTGTAAACAAAGTTAATTTAGTACTAAAAATATTATAGTAGTTAAAGATGGTGGGGGACTACAGCATTTATTTTTTTGTTTGTTAGTCGAGGCCTTCAGAGCGATCTAGCAGCCATGAGAAACTACTCCAATTCTCCTTTCAATCTCATCACTAAACACCACTATAAGAAAACATCTAGATCGCGTGTGTGAGTTTGTGTGCGTTACTGCGCAAGTTTACAAAGCATGTGTGTTAATATGCGCACGCATATACACTCAAGGGTGATATTAGTTAATCATAGCCTTCACTCAGCATAAATAAAGACCAATTACTGAGCTTCCCTATGGGCCATTTACTATTAGCACACTAAAGACCCCAAAGAGTGCAGCTCCAAAGCTCATACAGCCTTAGTGCGTGAGGCAGTCAGCTGACTCGCAATGATAAGAAGTAGACAAGGATGTTGTTTAGATTTTGAGCGTCACAATGAGTCTAAGAAAACTACAAAACTACAAATAAATGACATTTTGCTGTATAATGCACGTGTAATCAGATGCCTGTCACAATGTGCCTGCATGCCAATTTACATTAAAACAATTCTTTGCTGTTCGTGTAGCCCGGTGATATTACGTCTTCCTGCCAGCTGGGTTTAAACAGCCAGGATAGTGCACCATTTTAAATTTGATTTTATTATTTTTATTTATCCTGCATATTTACACAAACAGAAATTACACATAAGCATCCGATAGAATTATTACATATCTTTCTGTTGCAAGGTTTCTGTTGCGCTTGCTCAGATCTGAGAGAAGATGCTGTACTCTGACTGATTTAGCGGCGACAGGGGGAGGGGTTCACTCAAAGCCAAATTCAAAAAAGAACTGCAAGAAAGTAATCAGGAAGTCCTGACAACGATCTGAATACTTCCTGATTACTTTTTACTATTGTAATAAACACCAAAGAATATCATGATAAAATAAAATTTCCACATTGCACACGTGTGGCACAGATTTTCTGTCCAACAGGCTAAGAGGTATGAATTGCCCCTTTAATGGGTCCAGAAAAACAACACAGGAAGGTACAGGCTTTATAAAGATAATCAGCAGTGGACTAATCTTGTTACGCAAAAAAAAAAAATTGTGCAAAAAACTGATTTTGTGCTGTTGTCAACATCAAATTCTCTCTACAGACAGAGAAAAAAGATCCGCTAACAGCATTCACCACAAGCTGACTCTGCTTTCCAACACGCTCCGTATAATTTGCGTTAAAAACAAATGAAACAGGATAGCCCAGTGGACACTACGTTACGACACACCCTATACAAAACCTGCTCTTGAGCTTCCGCTGCTCATCGTTTGCACATTTAGCTGCTTGTTTTGTAATGCGATATTCAAAGAGTTAAGCAAATTTAAGCTCAGGTAACCGAACACTGGGACACAGCCACCGCATCCCCTCTAGTCCTAAACGTTTAGTGGGTGCCTGCCATATACATCAACATTGCTGCTGTAATCACATGCTTCGCAGCGCACACACACAAATACACATATACAGTGAATCCTTGCTGGCAGCCACTCATCATCAGAGAGGCCAACCTAATTTGGAGGACAGGCTCCACTTTGCCTGCTGGGGAGGCAGCAGGGATTATGAGCCTTTATACACACTAATCTAGTTTAGCCACCCTGGGAGTGGGAATGTGTTTATGTGAGTAAGTGTAAAAGAGGAAGGCAGGATATGGAATAGAGAAACAAACAAAACAAAAAATCTGTAAAAATAAAAATAAAAATTGATTATTGGCATGAATGGCAAACTAGTGTTTGTCTGTTATTAGTTTGAAAATGATGAGCGGCACGTTGTGTCCGAGTGTGTTCTCGTTTGAGTAAACAGAGTCTGTGCGAGCAGAGATATGGAGGCTCAAAAACTGGTTTGCGACGGGGCTGAGCTTCTTGTCCTCCAGTGGCTGCTGGCAAAAAAAAAACACACACACAGGAACACATAAAAAGCACACACAAACTAACAGTGGTATTAGTGATTCACAAATGAGCACAATCCCTGCTGGGGGATAATCCAAACTACAGCCGTGTTTGATGTCAGTGCTTGTGTTAAGAGGACGAAATTGTGGGGCTTCAGGAGTGTGTGATAAATTGAGACCTGGGGAGTCAGAGGTCAAACGGGCTGCAGGCGAACATCTGCAGTCCCAGGTTCCGCCCGGGTTGGACTGACAGCTGGTTTGAACATGTGCACGCTCATGCTGACATGGAGGCACCCTGCTGACAGGACAGTTTCAAACTCAGCCTGGTATGTGTTAGCTGACTGTTTAAGAGCTGTTTGTAGGTTCCCGCATTGGCAACTCCCCCTGCGTACGCAAATTTGTTACATGAATTAGCGAAAAAGCATCAATGCATTCCAAAGTTCAACATACAGGACACAGATCTCCCAGCCAAACCAGAGCCGAGACAACTCTAGAAAAGATGAATGGATTGGGTGAAAGAGGAATCGTGAGTTGGTACAAAACGAGGAACACAGACTCTACAATCTGCATGTCAGTGTGTGTGTGTGTGTGTGTGTGTGTGTGTGTGTGTGTGCTGCCCTGAGTAATTACAGACTTGCCTGGTGCGTGGAGCCGAAAGTCTACCACAACAGAGCCAGAGTGATGACACCACACACCACATGCATCTATGTAAAAACATACATGCACACACACACAAGCACGCCACACCAATTACCACACAAAGCATTTAAACAGCCACTCTGTGTGCCCACTCTTAAAACCGCACATATTATAAGTTCTGTGAACGCTTTTTAAGTAGCTTGGAATGACTCAAATTATTGCACAAGGGGAATCATTTTGAAACACGTAAATTGATATGCAAACACAAATATAGACGAAGAAGCCTTTGGGTGTAATTGATGTGAAATCTATTTTGGAAAAAAAAAATCTACCTGGACCCACTCCCTTATGGTACACCAGCTTCTGTCTCAGGTTTTATTTTATTAAGAGGAGATCCACATCTCCTTATTTGTCTCCAGATTATTCCTCTCAATTTAGTGGAGCATTGCCACCATCTGGTGGCGACTAATGTAAATACAAAATCTCCAAACATATTCCCTGACCAACTAAAAACCATTAGGTCTCTTGAAAAAATTGTAAAAGCCTTGTTAATGAAAGCAGGAAAACCTACAAAAATTACATCCTACAGGAATTTAAGGTGGCAGAAGCAATGACACTATCCACATACTGTAGCAGTCATTTCAAACGCATCAAACAGTAATGACTGATCCCATGTTGTTTGTTTTTTCATTTGTCCGTGTAATATCTGGAGTCTGTCACAAGTGACAGATGAAATATCTGATAGAAGAAACGATTAAAAAGAAGAAGAAAAAAGTCAGTTTATGAGCATCACATTTTGAAAAACATTCCCTGAACCAAACTCACTGGGGAACAACCTGAAAGTCACTCATTATAATCTATAGATTTTAAATATCCCGATTAAATGTCCATTTCTAACCAATCCCAACCCATTTTGGCATATAAATATGAAGAATTTGACACTTTCTTGCAAAAGTACAACCACCGTTTAAGCATGTTCTTTTTTAAATGTATTTCTGTTTTTGTTTTATTTTCCAACACAGTTGTGTATAAGTGTGATCTCAAAACAAAATAATTCAAGGTCTTTGAGAATTTTTATGAAAAAACATTTGACAGCAGCAAATGTTTTGGGTTTGCATTTAGACTGTTCTCAAGCTCAATCAGACAAGGATGATGAGCATCTTTGAACAAGAATTTTAACTTGTACCAGATGTACTTGCTATGATTTAAAAAAATCCTTTGATTGGGCCATCATAACTCCTGAATAAGCTGTTATTCAATTGTAGCTCTAGCCGTATGATTATGGCCATTGTTCTGCAGCAAATTGAAGTTAGTCTCAGATCATTTGCAGCCTTTAACAGGTTTTCTCCTAAGATCATTTTGTATATATTGTTATTCATCTTCAACTCTACCCAGATTACCCATTCTTGCTGAAGAAAAACATGACATTCCTACTGTTCACAGTCGAATTTGTGTCGATAAAGTGATGTGCTGTGATAGTTTTCAACTACAAATAATATTATTATAAAATAATATAAAAGGACGAGCATGTCCTGGTTGTTCTACAGGGTTCCTGTAGGTAGCTTTTTTGAGCAATTATTTGCACAATATTTGTCTTAGGAGTTTCAGATTAAATGGAAATCCAAAACACCCTATTCATGTATATTTTTTTTATAATAAAATTACAGAATGTTTATCTTTTCACTTCTGTATCTCAATTAAACACATTTAAGTTTTCAACATGAAAAAACATGCCAATAATTTATAAACATGGCTTTCTCCGCTCTGTCTTTTTTTTTTTTTTCAACAATCTGTATGGGTTAGTTCTATCAGTAGACCTGAGACTCAGATGACTCCTAACAGATAATGGTTTGTTAAAACGTCTTGAACCATTACCGTTATCATTGTTTCCAGGGATCCTGATTTATTTCTAATCTTATACATTAATCTTGTGGGACATCCATTTAAAAGTTAACTAAGTATTCAACTGTTCTGTTTTTATTTGTCTATAAAAACATGGCACACATTGAATGAAGACAAAAATTATCTTGCCTTTTTACCATTTCTTTGTTTCTTTTAGTCCCTACTTAACTTTTATCTTTATTCGGATTTACTAATCTTCTACTACTCAGATTATATAGAAGCATTTCTTGAAACTGCTCCATAAGCAATTTCCTGGTTAGCATGACATTGTTATAGACAGAGATAACTATTACTAATCATAAATTGTTAGATTCAAACAATGAGATTGCACCAAAATAACAGGAAAACTGAGTTCTATAGCTTTTATAGGAAAATTTGTGATCATAGGTAAAGGACATGTAGACAGACACAAGTCAGTTCTAAAGCTGTTAAGGTAGAACATCTGTGAAAGAGAGAGGGGTGAGGAGGAGGGAAAGAGGAAGGTCAGGGTTAAACAGAGGGAGAAGCAGACAGAGGAGAGGAAGGAAAGAGGAAAAGAGCAGATCAAGGCATGAGAGCTTTGTGCTCCCTCTCTTGGCAACGCTGCAACTGTGTGTATGTGTATGTGTCGTTGTCTGTGTGCGGGCACGCTCTCTCTCTCACACACACACACACACACACACACACACACACACACACACACACACACACACACACACACACACACACACACACACACACACACACACACACACACACACACACACACACACACACACACACACACACACACACACACACACACACACACACACACACACACACACAGGCTTGTGTTTCTGGGAGAGACAGACTAGGCATTAAAATTATTGGTGCCGCCAGCGTGCCGCGGCCCCTGCTGAAAAGGAGGGAGGTAAGCTCCGAGGGCAGGGGGAGGAGGGAAGAAGAAGGGGGGGGACTCACCAAGTGCTAATCAGAAACATGTGTGTGGCCGACGCTGCTCTGAACAGCTGTTCCCATGCTGAGGGCCTGGCCGCCACACACAAACCACTCACACACACATAGACAACACTTTTCCTTTAAAGCCAAACAGGTACAAACAATTACTTAGCAGCTTTCCCACACATGTATATATATATATATATATATATATATATATATATATATATATATAAAGGACTGTCAATGTGAAGGTAATAACAGTAGGAGAGCTGTGGAAGTGGCATGTACTTCGCCCCCTTCCATAAGGGGACAACAGGATGAGCCTGCAACAGAAGGAGGAAAAGTTCATATTTATTTTATCAATGGAAGGAGGAAGGGACTTCACTTTTGGACCTATCCCATGGCAAACACACGCACTCGCACACACACCAATAGTCGTGTTTCTGTATCTTTAAAAGGAAACTTCCACTGACTTCCATTCATTTCTATAGCCTAACTCTGAATCTAACCAAAACTTAACTCAGACAATAGTCCTTAACCTAAACCCCAAAAACAGCACTTCACCAGCAGTCGGTCCCCTAAACCATAGTATTTGTTGGGAAATACTCTAAAACAAAGAGCAAAAATCCATCTTACTTTTCTTGTTTAACTAAGCTGTATCTTTAGCACTTGTATATCTGCAACAGCACAATATTTGCATCACTGAAGCTTTGACAAGAAAACTCCAAAGAGAGCACTTTGTTTTTGTTGTGCTGTCCAACAAGGCAGAACTGTGTTGTGCCCTTTCGAAAACGGTCCCTTTGTAGTACGTTGGGAAGTGGAGGAATGTCAGGGATCTACCCAGAGGATGCATAGTCTGTTCAGTCAACTATCTTTGTATCTGTTTCTATACCTACAATAATTGTTACATATACTGCTGTCACACTTTAACAGCATCCTAGTAATTTGCACATGTCAACACAAAACCAATCGAAGTCTAATTTACGTAGTGATCTAATAGAGTACATTACACACCTGAGCAACTGTGTCTTCCTATGCCACCGAAGCACAAGAAATAAATGTATGGAAACATGCGGTATGGCGTATTAGTTTGCTCTAGCGCTCAGAGGTGCAGCTCTGCAGGATGATGCATGCGTCTGGCGTTACCACACAGCACAAACACAGCAGCTGAGATAAGCATAAAAACATTTGCAGGCAATATAGTTCACTAACAGCCTGGGAACAAATAAAACAAAGCTTTTACCAGTGGCCCTGGGGTGTGTCCACGTGTGTGTTCAATGAACGGGATGAAAGAGTTGGCAGTCAAAAGCTATAATGGCTTTCCCAGATACATTTCATACTGACATAACGTAGTGCTCCATATTTGTTGCCGTCCCCCAGGTTCACCTTGCAGTGCAGCTTTTGCCGTCCGGTCAAGAGTGGCATCAAGTTCAGGTCAGAAAACAAGAAATATGCCTGTGCACATAATCGCAGAGGCCCGTGAGCCAGTGAGCATCGTTATAGCTGAAGACAGACAATAACGATAGGATGTGAGGGAACTGAGGCACTATTCAAGTTTACAAGTGACTTATCAACAGATGTGGTTTCACACTGGAACGAAAGAGCTGTTTTTAAAGAAAGATAAGAAAAAGGACTCAGGAGAAACTGATGGGTGTGGACACGGAGACAAAAACCACGCATGTGCTGTTTCATGCACATATGCAAAGCTTTCACATGTCAGCTCACACAAATAAACACAGATGAGAAAGAAAGCAAGATGTCCGGTGAAGCCAGAGGGCAGAGAGAGAAGAAAAAGAAGAAGAAAAGAACGATTGTGTTTGTGTGTTGCATGAGTAAGTCCAGACTCCGTTGGGTAACAGATGCGTCAGACTTGATCCTCTCAGCATAAACACTTTTTTTTCAGCTGATGAAAGACATAAAAATAAACATAAATGTAGCCATAGGGTCTTAACAATTTTCAAGCATTGAAATGAAAACGTATTCCCATCAACTTGTTCCCGCTACTAACAAATAGATGACAGGCAAGAGGGGAAAACAAAGAGAACAGGAGAGAATGATAAGGTTGGAAAAGGGTGTGTGGGATGTTTCCAGACACAGGGTCAAGGAGGGGATCTGAAGCTAGAACTGATCCAGACTTGCATGCTAAAGCCAGAGATTGATAATAGGTCAAAGGGCATAAACCGGTTAAAAAGTAACTGGTGCAGAAAATACAGACAATGGTGCGGCATCCAGGCAAATAATCATTCGATCCAAGAAAAATAAATTAATGCACTTGGCCTCTATCTGTAGCAGATTACGGCCGCTTAAAAGTTACAAGCAGGTATTTTTACCAGGTTAGCAAACGACATCAAGCTAAAGCTTTGGCATGAATAGACGCAAAACAAGAGTTTTTTTAATCAGACCAGAGCTCAACGTCTTTCAAGTTAAGGTCACAGCACATGGGATGCTTTACATGGAAGAAACAGTTTGTAAAAACAGAATTTCCCTATTAATAAAATATGAACCTTTTGGAATAACCTGAATACCAAATACATGTGAAACATTTAGTGAATTATCTGATTTAGAAAAAAGCCTACTCTATTTGAAGATAATAGGAAGAATACTAAGACGCTTTGAGAATGAACCCAGCAAACTGCATGAGTAAAACTAAAACAGTCTTGACAGACGGTTCTCCTTTGCTCTACCTTCTTCATGTCTCACTCTATAGGGTTAAGTTATTTAAGTTATTTCTATAGTTATGCTGCTATAGGGTTAGACTGCTGGAGGACAATCTGACCACTTCTCTGTCTGCTACTTTCTTCCTTTGTCCAATCTGCTTAGTTACCTTTATTTCAACCTTGTTAATCTTTTGTGTTCTTCTCTCCATATTAGCCACACCTGGTCTGGCGTTCTGTCAGCTGAGACAGCTTCTTGGATGATAACATGGGCTGAGATGCTTCCAGTGACGCTCTACAACTGCTGCTCTTTTTTTTTTTTCAGTATCCTGTGCATCTAATTTAGTTTTCTGTCTTTTCAAACCCCCAGTCAGTTGCGGCAGATGGCTGCTTGTACAGAGCCTGGTTCTGCTGGAGGTTTCTTCCTGTTAAAGGGGAGTTTTTCCTCTCCACTGTCGCTACATGCATGCTCAGTATGAGGGATTGCTGTAAAGTCAACGACAACACAAGCCATTGTTTTGGTCTGCTGATTCCAGAGGAGTGAATGCTGCAAGTCAATGACTCGATGCAATCTGCTGTGGTTCCTTAGATTGGAAACTTTTTCAAATTGATTTGTTTATGATGTATCTTTGATTTTAATTGATTTTCTTGTAAAGTGCCTTGAGGCGACATCTGTTGTAAATTGGCGCTATATAAATAAACTGATTCTTGATTCTTGAAAACTACAAAAACTCCTATCTTTGCTAAGATCATCAATCCATCCATCCACTATCTTCTGCTTATCCAAGGTTTGGGTGCCAGACTTCCTTCCCTCCATCTACAGTACTAAGCCCAGCTTCTCTAGGGGAATCTCAAGGGGTTCCCAGACTAGAGTGGTAACATAGATCCTCCAGAGTGTCTTAGGTCTTCCCTTTGGCCTCCTAGTGCATAGCTCTGGGACATTGTGTAGGTCCTAATTTTCAATATTAGGCATTTTAACATGGATTCAAATAAAAATACCTCACATATGTTACCTTCATTTTACACAAGATGGGAAAACGATATAACCATTATATCTAGTCTGCAAAGGTAGCGTTTCTATGGGAAGACAAGATAATATAAGATAAACAACTAATTGTTAAAGTGAAAACTATGCAATGATAAAATACTAAATATATTACCTAACAAAAGACTCCATGCACTTGTTAAAAACACATCATAAATGATCTAATCTTATTAAACGTTTATGTACAATAATGGCAATTATTCTGGGACGGAAAAATAAATTTAGAACCTTTCAGTTTTGAACTATAAACATTACACAACCATAACATTTTCATAGCTGATTTCTGACCTACTTATAAAACAATCCTGGTTTTTAATACCACCTTTTCAAAGTAGTTGTTGTATTTAATGCTTTAAAAGAGGTAGTTTTGTAGAGGCTGATCAGCCTGAAACCTGATTCCTGCAGTGGAAACTCTCTTGATGTATCATTTTGTGAGTAAAAACTGTGTATGTCGTAAAAGAAGCCGTTCACTCCACACATATTTATATAAAAGCAGACATAAAAATAACTGTATCAACACAGAAACCTGGAGAGAAGCAGGAAAAAACAGCTAAAGCATCACCACGGGGGGTATCAGGACATTATGCCAATGAGTGGTGGTGATGTTAAGGGCTGGTGGGCGAAAAAGGTGCGAGGGAAGAGGGAAGAGAGAGAGGACAGGAAGAAAAACAGGTCCCGCAGAGCTACCGTGCAGGCGCCAGTAAAGACAGCAAGGGTGGAAGAGAAGGGAGGAGGAGAGAGACCCTGGTGAAACTCTCAACAGATGCGTGAAGCCCTTGTCAGCATTCCTGCTAGGTAACGCAAGGTCAGGAGCAAGCAGGAAGACAATATGAGGACTATTTGGGCTCCCTGAGCGCCAGATGTGTTTTAATAAGACGGCTGCCCTCCCAGCTAATAAGGTCAGCCTCTGGCTCCAGCCAGACGAGCAAACAAGTAGACTTTTGGCAGGAATTCAGTTCTAGCTTGGCACAGCCTCCCTCCCTGCTTCCTGCCTCTCTTTCTCTCTCTCTTTCACACACACACACACACACACACACACACACACACACACACACACACACACACACACACACACACACACACACACACACACACACACACACACACACACACACACACACACACACACACACACACACACACACACACTTGGCTAACACAAACACGCTTGGAGAGATCGATGGAAGCCGACTCTTTCAGTGTGTATGACTCATGCCGTCTCATACGGCCGGCTTTTATTAGACACTTCCCTTTTTTTCTTCAAGGGGAGAGGGAGAACTACTGCCTAAAAACTGAAGAGCGTTTGAGAACATCTGTGCTCGGAGTGTGCGCATCGACACATGCACGTCCAAGGGCGTGCATGCACACAGAAAAGCACTTGGTTCATAAGACACGACGAGTATCTTACATGGACCACCTCTCAACGCTGAATACAAAGAAGCAGCCGTTCACGGCGAGAGATAAGTAACAAATATCCAAAATTTGTTTAAAAAATAAACAATGAACCAATAAATCTCACTCGTCCGGTGGGGAAAATAAAGAATCAGCACTGGCGCCAGAAAGATTGGCTGGCTTCACACTGAAAGGGAGAAAAGATGAGGAGAAGAACAGGGAGGTGGAGGAGGAAGATTTGGAGTTGACGGTAAAAACAAAGCTAAAAAAAAGGATTAGGGATCAAGACTGGGAACAATATGTTCTGTCCACTTGGGTAAATGTGTCTCCTTTTTTATTGTTTTTTTTTTTCAAATAAGGGACAAAATAAAATCTACTTTTAATTACTAATCTAAATACAAATTTAACTAAACTATTAATACATTACCACATATATTACAAAATATGTGTAATATCTTTCATACAAAGACTTGCTTATCCACCATAAGTAAACATTTAAACTATAGGCAAAGCTGGATAATCAGTTCTTAAAATCTAAAATGCTTTCTAAATTATTTCATTTTAAAGAAGCGGCATATTTAAAAGCATGTTTCCCCTTCTTCTGTTGGGACCACTAGGAACAAGCAAAAGAATACCTTGAGAGTGGGATCCGAGGTCCAGGATTTTTCTCCTTTAGTCATTTTCTCCAGCATTTCCCTCAATTTAGATGTCCTGACCAAAGAAAATAATCCCCACAGAATGAGGCTGCCACCACTATGCTTGACAACCTATTGTTATGTTAACATATTATTCTTTCAAATCTGATAATCTCTGCAACTCCTCCAGAGTTAAAATGAGCTTCTTGGCTGCTTCTCTGCCTAATAGTCTCCTTTCCTTTCCTGCGAGCTTGCATTTGTCATGGTGTGTTTGCACTTTCTTTTTCAATTTTCAGATTATGAATTGATGGGATTTTAAAACTGCTCTAAACTGCTTGGTAACTTTATCCCTCACCTTTCTGCTGTGGTTCTTGGCCTAAATAATGTGCACGGATGTTGCTTAAAAAAACCCATAAGCTTTAAAAGAAAATTGGTATAGGTACTTAGAAAAAACTGAACACAGCTGGATTCCGAAAATAGTAACAGCTGATTTTATTTATATCATGTCAAAATGTGTTAAATGTATATAAGCAGCTTAAAGTATGAATATGTTTGGAAAATCATTGTTAAAAGTGTGGTTCTTTTGTAGTGAGTCGCCTCTTTGTAAAACCCGTGAAAGATTTTGATTGTGGGGAACTCACAAGTAATGAGATGGATCTTTAACTTTCACAACAAAAATAAACCCACGCAAACTCCCGAACCGTTTTTCATGTAACACCAGACAGAATGCACTCTGGTTAGAATTAAACCCCCATCTTTTTCGCTTTCAAAAGTCGCCAATCCATCAAGGCTAAGCTGACGTCATCCTCTACCTCACACAATTTCAACCCCATCGAACAAAGATCACCTCCTAGTGGTGCTTGGAGTGCTCAAATATTTACCTTAGGACCAAACTACGCAATACCACACACTCAGGAATTCTGTCCACATGGCCCTCGCTCTCAACTATAACTCCTTTTGGGACGCCAGGTGTGCACATGGTCAGTCAGCGGAAATTACTTTTTTTTACTCTCTGTTGATTTTATCCTCTTTATTCCAAAATGCTATTTGATATTTTACAACTTAACTTACAACTATACAACTTTAAGATAGAAATCCAGATCAAAAATTTAACTGGGAAATTTGAACTCTTTGTTTATTGTGGAGAACATCTATCTACATAAAGATGTACTGAATGCGGCTCTGATTACCTGGTTTATAATAAGAGCCTTTTTGACTTCAATACATACCATGTTATCATTCATTTGACAAATTGTAATAGTATTATTACATGAGTCTGTATCTGTGTTCCCACATTCATTAGTAAATTGTTCTATTTGTCTGAGTGCGCCGGACATTCGATTGGTCAGATGATGAAAGATGTCATCAATCATAAGGATCTTCCGTAAACCTTCCTGCTGCACACGGGGAACATTTGGTTGGGTGTAATTTAAGATGACCTCATCGCAGCAGGCTTGAGGCTACGAGGTCAGCGGGCCTTATCATTCAGCAGCAGACCTCGCCTCTGCTCGCGACACACACACTCACATACACGCAAACGCACGCAACTATGGTTTTGTTCCCACGGTTGCAACAGGTCTACTGCTTGATGTATAGCAGCTTGTAAAGCGTTGCCGTCAAGTCAGTTTTAACAACCTATCGCAGAGATCCAGCAGTACCACAGCCATACTTGCCGCCTCAGACCACTGGCCGGCCTTGCAACACTCCATAAAAGCCGCTCAGATTTCTTGCATAAAACTGACTCAGCCGAGAACAAGAAAAAAAAAAACAAGGAGAGATGCCTTTGATCTATCCTGACAGATCGTTCAAGGAGGCTCCGTTCATCAAAAGTCTCTCTTGTGTGTGTGGATAGCTTGCACTGCCTCTCTCAGACAATCGCAAGAGTACAGAGCAACTCTGAACACCTCTGGCACCTGTGGATCTGTGCAGAGCAGGAGTCCATCCAAGGCCGGCTATCTGTCCAACCCTGCAGACACATGTTCCACATTGAGTAGAAGTCAAACAGCATCTGATCAGAGCTCAGCCAGCGTCAGCCTGTCTGAGACTTGGGTCTGTAGAAAATGTTTTGCTTTCTGCTCTCTTCAGGGGGGAAAACCAGCAGGTGGACAACAAATGGCTCTGAGGGACCCCACCTGGTTTGGACCAAAAAAGCAAAGCCATCACATACATGTCATCAAGTACAAGAGCTAAAATGCGATTTACCCCCAAAGCCTTAACCATGTTTTTGGCACCAACACACGACGTAATTAACTTAAATAACCTTGGACTGGGATGACACAGTTGCTTCAGTTGTCACAAAGTAATTCTATTAGAAGCCCGCCTGCTTACAATACTGTTGACAGAGGAATGAAACTTATAAAGAGAAAAACAAGAACCCTTAAGATCTGAGACAGTACTTGCTGCAATAAATGCATTTTCTTTAGGCTTTTTTTCCCCTCAAATATAAAACATAAAACACTGTAACTAAGATTTGGTCTTGATAGTTGCAATGCTTCGTAAAATTTATTTCCTTTCATTTTTGGTCACGTTAAAGCTAAAAACATGAATATATCTTACAAAAAACAAAGAAGTGCATATTCATGAAGTTGAGGGAAAGGGACACATGATTTTTAAGGTTTTGCTCCTACTTAAATCTAGGAAATGTATTTGTTTTGCCACCGTTTAGTCTTATTTCCTTCAATAACATTCAGTGCAACCAGTTACTTTCAGAAGTGATTCAGAGTTGAGTAGTCTAACTGTGTGTAATGTAACTAAACTGGGACTTCATGAGAAGTTTGTTTATTCTAACTAAATTCACAGACAGTAACACATTATATATTTTAGTTACACACAGATTTTTTTACAAATCTTTGCCTCTGTTCCTTGGGACGATTTTTTCATTTATACCCAATGAAAACACAACATTTTAAAAAACACAAAATTACGATATTGCACCCCACTGATAATAGTTGGATATAAATTTATATTAAAATTTGGTATTAATGAACAGTATCTTAAATAGGAACTGACAAACGAGCCTCATCAGATTGCATATTCTCGTTTGTTAAATGTTATGATTTGCTCTACGTATAAAGCAGATTTTATGCAAACTGCTCAGACGTCTGTAGTTTGGAACATTAGTGAATATACAGCATTAAGACTATATAAAGATGTAGAGAGGTTTCAGACAAGAAATTGCCGTCCATTTAAACTAAAATTTGGCAAAAAAATCAAAAAACATTAAAACAAAGAACTACGCAACTTAGGTGATTCCGTTTTTTTCATAGGACAATTATTGGATGCTTATTTAAAAAAAAATCTACTACTTTAGTGTGCTAATAAGAGACCCGTTTTTTTACAACAGAAATAGAAAAGCTGGTCAGAGTTGATCGTGAGATGGATGAAAATGTAAAAAAGTTTAGACGATGTTCATTTTAAAGCATATACTGCTGCACAGCATGTGACTGTAACAAGAGAACATGAGCACACCTAATGTAATGAGTCTGGGAGAGCGACATCTGGGTGAACTAACTGTAACCTGGATTGATAAATATTCATTAGTAGACAGCTAAACTACCTGACCTGTGACCCACTCACTTCCTCTCCACCGAGGCCATCATGGAGGAAAGCAGAAACCGAATACACTGTCCCCTTCACCTGTCTCCTTTTTTAAATAGAATATTACCTACACATCACAATAATGCTTGCTGTTTTTTGTTGGTGACCTGAACAAGCTGATGTTCGCTGATGTTCAGTAAAAGAGTTTTCAGATATGAAGTATGCTTCATTTACCTGATAAAGTAACAGCAAGAAGTCATTTGGACACTAAAACATTTGTATTTATCTCTCTCATTTCTCATTGGTTTTGTCCTAATACTTTTATTAATAGTTATTTTACAAAATAACCCTTTTCAGTGAAAAGCTAATTGAGCGTTTTAATAACTAATCACAGGTTTGTATCCTATTCCATTAATTTAGATGCAGCAGTTCAGACTTTTGTAGTAATAGTGATACAAATATAGTATGTCCAACTACTTAGATCTTTGTCTGCAACTGTTAATGTCTGGAACTGTTTCGATAATACTGCAACCTTACTATAAAAAAAACATAAAACACACATTTCAAAGATCTCTTGAATATATATCCCTTAAATATCTACTACTTTCTCACAAGCAAGTCATTTTATTATAAAAAACAAATACTTTTCCGTGGACGTATTTTGAAACTGCTAACCATTTAATAGAAATACGAAGTCCATACTGGATTAAACAAGCCTACAAAGCATCTTAAACATGTTACAGGTAATACAACGCTTAACCAGTTACAAATTATAGACGGCATTGCGCTCAGGTTCCTGATCTGAGCGAAACAGCAGATAGTGGAAAAAATGTTTAAAGGAAATTATGAACTGTGCCAAAGCACAATGGCCTTGACAGGCTCAACAATTAGTCATACATTACATTGAACAAAGGCACTCATTACTCACAGAGAAACACACGAGGATGTCACCTTATTCAATAGACTTTGTGTATGTATAATTTCAGCATGACTCTGCCATGCATCAGCCTTTTCATATCTGATGATCAGTTGGACGTAATGATATATTAGATAAAAGCAGGAATCCCCACAGAAAACATTTTTTTATTAATAATTATTAGAGAAAGAACTATGCTGATTTATTGTAAATGGGTGGGTGAGGTTAACGCACTACTGCATACAAAAAATACCTTTAATATGTGGACAACACAGAAAACAATAAATATAAAAGACAAACATAATGACAAACTGATAAAAGACAAACACAACAACAATAGCTTATATGCTAACACAAATTTGCAAACATGAGCTTGGTTGGAACACCAAAACACTAATTATCTGGTGACTGGTGTGCATCATGGCGAATAATAACATACTCAGCTGACATAACGTCCTTTGGCATGAAGGCCTGTGGAAAACAATGGTGTGCCAATGGGACTAAAGATCCAGCCTCAACAACTCCCTTTAAGACAAGATGAACCCCCTGAACCCAGCAGAAACTCCAATAGCACCTTTAAGGACTCGACCAGGACCAACTCACCCTTTTAGGAGCTGAATGCAGATTCAAACCTAAGCCAGACAATCAATCTAGCCAATGAGGCTCGCAATGGAGCCTACACAGTGCGGTAGAACCTTTCACAAAGCCCAGTGGAGGTTGGGTAGTATGAAGCAGTACAATGTAGCTTAAACCCAATGCTCTCTGTCACTGCAGTACACAGTTCTGAGGTGAAGTGAGGATTACTTTCAGAGGTCAAATCCAACGGCACACCAAATCAAGACACACAGGAGGCAATAACTGGCCAAGCCAAGTCACCAAGAAGTTTAGTCCACCATTGTCAGGAGATAGGTAAAATCTCTGGACGAGGGAAATGGTCCGGCAAAGTCCACATGGACTTTTTCCAACTTCCCCTGTGGAATAAGAAACTGCTCCACCAGAGCTTTAGTGTGCCACTGCACCTTGGCATGCGTGTCAGCAGTTTTGATGGCTTAACATCCTTTCCGAGGTACAACCTCACAAACTTTTCACCCACTTTTTAAATCAAACTTTCCAAAAAGAAATTAACTAATTCAAAAATCCGCAGATGCCAGCAGATAGGAACCAAAGGCCAAGGCCTGCAGGTCGGGATGTCACAAAGGGTTCCACCACCCCAAAAACGTCCTAAAGGCCAGAATGCACATGTTTGTCAGCTCGTCTGTGGCGATGGCTAGTTGGTCAGTGCCGAAAAGCACAAAAGCAACCTGTCCTTTAAACACACAGTGAGGCACAAGATCATTCATGCCAGCCACATGCTGAATGTGTGCAACTGATCCATCACATAAAGCAGCTTATTACAGGTGCCGACACACACAGCTGCTTGCAAGAACCGGCCTGGTCATTTCTCTGATTCTGAGACAAATATGGGTAAATGCAGCACTTTGCCTTGACTCTAAAATTGCGGGGGTAGAAGCAGAGAAAGTTGTCTATCTGCAACCTTTCACAGCAAATGTTGAGTCCCCAAAGGTAAAATCCTTTGTCCTGATCAAAGGGGAGTTAGCTAGCATGGTGCAAACAGGTGGCGGAAGCTGGCACAGAGAAAGGTGAGTAAAGAAGAACGAAACAGTGCAAGTAAAAGGCAGCATGCTCTCCATTGGCTCGGTGGGCTTATGTTCTCCCCATCGAAAGATGACAGGAGATCAACACACTTGACATCTCGTATTGGGTCACCAATATGGAAATCAGGCAAGAAAGATGAAAGGAATTTGCTTATTTGCTGGAAGGAGTCTTGCTTGTTCCAAATGTACTTCCAACAACAACAGGAACACACAAATTGTGTATTATTTATATTGTATTGTATGAATTTTTGTAACTGTTCACCAAGAAATATAATTTTTATTTGCAGTGTTCTAAGTTAGCAGTTGAAGATGAAGGAAGTCCAACCTTAACATTTGTTAAAGCTGGAGCATACAGATAAAGGAATCTTTGAGTATCCTTCATTTAAAAAATTCTCCAGGCCAGGGACGACAAACGCAAGCTCCAAAGGGTCAGTTTCCTGAATCTCTGAGATGTGTCCTTCATCTAACACACCTGAATTAAAGTTTGAATTACCATCTCACTATGCAGTTAAGTTCTCAACAGTACCACTAATGACCATATTTTAAAAATCAAGTGTACAAAAGGAGAGAGAAATTTGAACGTTAACAGACATTGGCACTTGAAGATTGAAGTTGGACATCAAAGATCGTTCTATGACCCATTTTTAAGCTATTTTCAAATGCCTATTGCGGTCACCAGATCTTTATTTGAATTTATAGAAACAAACCACAGATCTTGTACTATGCTTAAAAGTGGCCATGAAGGGCTTTTTTTTTACACATTTATAATTTCATACATGCCAAACCCACTGGGAAAATTTGCTTGTTAAAAAAACAACAACAACAAAAAAAACACTTATCTTGAGGTCAACTGACTAAGGAACACAGTTTCAATTAAAGACCAAGTAGACTTTTGCTCATGTTACACATTTACAAATGTGATGCAAGGACAAAAAAGAAGGCTTCTCCTGACATTTGTCCCAGAAATGTATATAAAAGCAAACAAATGTATCAATTTACTACCAGATTCTTCAAAACATCCATTAAGTTTCGCAAGTCCTTCTCTCTGCTTTGATGTCTACTTCTTCAATGGATTTATTTTGTCATACTGACCTGTTGCCTATGTTGCTAGACTGTCTGCAAGATGTATATATGGAGAATGGGAAAAAGACAAGTGAAGGGCATGAGGCAGATTAGGAGGGGTAAATTGAGTAGATGTGTGGAGGAAGAGGTCGGGAGATATCACATGGATGACCTGAGAGGATGTGACAGGAGCTGTCATCACCTTCTCCAACACAAGAGCCTAGATCGTGTGTGCGGGAGAGAAAAGGGGTAACGCAAACAAACAAAAAACCAACAGAATTTTACGTTATAAGTCATCCACTGTGGATGTGCATCATAAACTTGTGGATGGCTGTTCATGTTGCTGTTTATGCTCAGGAGATCCATCTTTAATCTTGTGTGGGAGGCTAAGTGCTGGTTATATGGTGGTGCTCATGGGACCTCTGCAAAAATGGAGGCATACTAAGTCTACAGTAACCCCCCTAAGGTGTGAGATCATGTCTGCACAAGGGATGTTGCCAACAGAACAGAGAAGCATGCGAAGGAAACCCGTGTATGTGTGTGCGTGGGGAGTAGAGTGTGCTTATGTATGAAACCATGTGTGTGGAGCAGATGGGAGGAAAGAGAAATTAGAGAGGGGTAAAAGGAGAGTAGCGACAGAAAGTCTGCAAGACCATGTGTGTGTGAGTGTGTCTGTGTGTGTGCTGGACTGTGGGGGCTGATAGGTTCGGGGGAGGCTGAGGGTTGAGAAAAGGGGGG
>JAVLVB010000768.1:682499-739167 GCA_032876305.1 Orestias chungarensis | reverse complement strand
ACCCCCCCCCCCCCCTTCCCAAAAAAAAAACAAAAAAACCCACAATATTCAAGACCAGATGACTACCAGTCTGAAAAGTGTTAAAATGGCTTTGGACCCCTGCAATAGTGGCACTATTATTATCTATATTGAATAAATGTGACAGTGGTGAACTTTTCCAAAACAAAATGTAAAAATCTGATCTTGACTTTGTCTAAAAACATCTTTAAGATCCACAAAAGTTTTGTTACACTGTTATGTGGAATGTGAAGACAAAAGTTAAACTGTTGCAAGGAGAGAAAGTATTGGTCTGTTGCCATAGTTAATGGCAACATCATTTCAAATCTTGAAGAAAAATTATTGGCCAGTTTTATACACGGTGGATGATTTCAAGTATGACAGATTATTAAAATATTTTTTAGTGGCCAAATGAAAGTCCAAACTGAACTAAAGTAGGTTTTTAAGTTACTTGTGTGGCAATAATATAACAATGCTTTACAAACAAGGCTTGAACATGGACCCAAAGAGAAGCAAATATTTCCTCTGATACATTGTTCTGCAGCGATTTGTATTCATGATATCAGAAACCAGGACAAATAGGCTTGGAGAATCTCAATTTAAAGTTAACTCTTAATACCATTTACTTTCAAACATTGTACCTAGTAACAACAAGCCAATGGAGAAAAAGCGGTTTAGCTACGACAGGCTATAGGAGAAGTAATATTTGCTAGGGAGATGGAGTAATACTCTGTTATAAGAACTGAAGGTATAATATGCAGTTTCAAAATTAAATCAATCAATAAAATACTTGAATTATCCCAAAGGGAAATTAAATGGTGCTTGAGTAACTCATTTAACTAAGGAGATCTTCTGCATGTTAGCGGTCTGACTGAAGAGACTGTTTTCCAATAACAGTGTCATGAGGAGGATGTTCAGGGTTTTCCATGATTTTCTTGATTTTATGTAAATCCTTCTTTGTGTCATCATCTCCAGAGATTCAACATTTGTACCCAGAACAATTACAGCTTTCTTTACCAGGTTGTTGAGCCTTTTTATGCCCCTTGGTATGATGCTGGACATGGCAATCATTTGTTTAGGATCAGTATTAAATAGTCAGTGCAAAAAATCGGGGTCTTTCTATAACTGACAGCAGATTATGAAAACTGTTTCTTAAAAGTAATCAAATACAAAATAAATGTCCATGGATCCCGTTTAAAACAGAAGAACAAACAGATCAGAATTGAATAAAATAAAAATTGTACCTTCTATAACATTAAAACAGCAAGAAGATCCCACTGGTCCTGAGACAAGCGAGCAGCTTGTTTCTATTAAGAGCCAAAAACCTGCAAAAGATGTATATATAAAAGTCGGTCATCTCACATTTGTTTTAAATATGTTTAAACTTAAAGAGATTTTCTGTTTACATGTATGAATACTTCTCTGTAAGTCAACAATTTTCATGGTTTACAACAATAAGACAGATGGAGTTTGAGAGCAAAATATCATTTTGTTGCCAAAAACAATAGCAATGTTAAGCTGCCAGCGAGCATCGTGCATCCTGTCAGGGAGGAAGTCAGGGTTTAGATGCCTTGAAAGGAAAAGTTGCGCAGGAGTTGAATCCACCGAGAGAAACGACAAATCAATTCCCAAATGCAGAGCTGGGACCAAGTTCCCTAATTACAGAAACCTTTACAAGTGTAACTTGAACCGGGAGATATCTCAAAACCATATGACAGACGAAAGGTTTTGTTAAGATTTTTTTTTTCTGCACGAAAAGCATGTCACGCTCAAACAAAAGAGAGAGAGAGCTCGTCTAACATCTGGAGGGAAGCCTGTACTCTCTCCTTGTTATTTATTTATTCATTTATTTCTGCAGGATCTCTTCACTCTCTCCAAGGTCAGAGGTGCAACTAAGGAATGTGTTTCCTCTGTACAAGAAAAAAAAAACATACAGTTTGGATAAGCCATTACTCAAACAGTTTGTTAGTTCAGTCTGGGTTATCTAACTCTGACAGAAGCTAATGAGGAAGAAGTTAAATAAGCCGCGGCAGTTGAATCCCCAAGTGTTTCTTTTAATTTATTTTTTGCTTTATTTTATTGTTAATAAGCCTTGTGTCATGCATCTTGCTCCCTCCGCCGTAAGGAAATAAATTTCATGCAAATTCAAAACAGCGAAAGCTCCAGATCAAAGCAGATCAAAAATAGTCATGTGATATCGCCACATGACTTCTGGGTCAGGAAGCATCTACTTTGCCGTGCAGTGAACCCCTTCACAGCTGTGGTTGATCTTTCCCCTCTTTCCCACAGAAGGCATAGCCCGGCTGGAGCCTGTTGACATGTGTGCATGTGTGTGTTTGTGTGTATGTGTGTTCTCTCTGACATAAGGACGACCTGAACCACTTTCACCTGTACTTGTCAGTCAGCCAGTAAGTCAGGAGGTCCCTCCCTGGCCCGAGGCCCCTAACCCCGTTTTTTTTTTAAGTCTTGACATTCTGATGAACATTCTTTTCTTGCCAGGTCAACAAGGCCCAAGAAGAAGACAGAGGAAGGAAAGGACATAGGAAAGGTGATGAGGAGACTTTAAAAAAAAAAAGATGTAGAGGTAAAAACTTCTGGGGGGATACCTGTTCGTTGGGCGAGGTTTGAATAGCAGTTTAAGTCAGAGATGTTAAGAAAATGCATTCTGACTAGTAAAACCTGGAACGTTTGTTAGTTTAGATTGATGGTAAAAAGGAAAAGGAAAATGCAAACACTGGTGTAGAGTTTCAGAGTAAGCAGAATTGTTCCTTCCCTCCCTCCTTCCTTCTCTCTGGCATCTTTCAGCTGGGCAGCGGCGGCTAATAACCAAGAAATAATGACATGGATGAAAACACAGGACATCAGGGGCGAGAGGAAAGGCCAGCCGAATCCGGGGATGGTGCTGCTCGTAAAGAGACGCCTGGAATAATGGGAAAGGAATGCCGTGCAACTACTCCCCCGGGAGGGGTCCAGCCGAAGGCCCTCTGGCTCGCCAACAACAAACGGGAATGCTTGAGGAGAGCAGGGTGCACACATAAGGGCTTTAACAGCACATCCCACCCCCTTCAAAACACACACACACACACATTCACAGATCCACTCTCTCACCCCCGCCTCCCCCTTCCTGTGCCGACCTACTGGAGTCGGCTGTTGTTGTTGGCTGACTGCCGCGTTCGGAAGAAGCGCACCCTGTCCCTCCCGCTCTCTCTCGTTTTCTCTTTCTCTCTCTTTCGTGCTGCCAGGGAATTGCTGATGAAATGTCATCTTCGGGGAGATCTCATGAAAGAGTTATTGCTATCCCATTTTGCTCCAATCAAGTGATATTGCACTTTGTCTGCACTCCTGATCCAGAGATATATTCACTGTGCGTTACCCATTCTATCACCTCTTTTATTTTTTTCCCCCTATTGCTCTCTGTATGGTTTCCATTTTTGATCATCACGCCAGTCACTTTGTTTCTGCCCAAAGGGAAGTGCTTGCTGTCAACCCCTTGCAAACATATTCACATGTGCAGTTTTAGCTTCCAAGAAAGAATATTACCTGCCTTTGAACCCAGTTAATTACATGTGTGGCTGGGCCTTACATGAGGGGCAAATATGAGCCAGATATAGGAAAGGCAGTTGTCTCCTTTTCATTTTGCTTCAGCAAGCAGAGGTGCTGTCTGATGCATGAGGTGCCTGACACATGCACAGCTAGTATAGGAAAACTCTTATTCCACAAAGCACGCACGCCCGCCCACATGTGTGTTAGGAGACACAATATTCTTGCGCGGCTCGTGTGGATTGTTGGGGTGTGCAGGTCACGCGACGAGCCATGTAGGTTCTAACTGAGAGCCAGCAGTCAGAGAGGTTAGAGGGACGTTCGGCTGTTGATCTCAGGCTGGAGTCAACTTTGGCTCTTCGAATCAGACTTTGGGTCTCCTAGACCATAAATGATTCCCCTGGTGACCTTTTAATGCTCAGAAATTCAGTGGAAAAGAAAGCAGAGTTCATCATTTGCAATGAGCTTAAAATTAACTGTCAGTTGAGTTTATACAGAAAATTAATTAAAAAGATTTTAACTGATATAAATTGAATATAAAATGTATATCTGAAATAGAAAATTCTTAGAGTTTGCAGCTCTAAGTAAAGTATTCTCTTTAAAATACAGTATATGTCCGATTTTCATGAATAAAACAAACGTTGACCAGATGAAAGCCACTTTAGAGTTTACGATTGGAGTTTATTCTGTTCAGTATAAAAAGAACATGGGATGATAGATGCGGTGAATAATCCTAACTTTAAACTCTGGAAAAGCACCAAATACTTTGAGGAAGTCCTTGTTGTTGGCCAATAACAATTAATTGTTTTGAACAATGTACATCTTAGAATGCTTTCTGTCCTGTGTTGATGGGTTTGCAGCGCAGCTTGGCCACACAACAAAACAAAGTCTGATACGTCATGTTGTCCTTTCTTCTTTGCTATCCTGCCAAATAAAATCAAGGCCCAGCAAAGAAATCAAGACAGCAAATCTTCCTCTCTTCGCCCTCTAGTGCTTCTCCTTTTTTCTGTTCTACTGTTCTCTACCATGACAACCTCTTTCACAATACTGTCATTCTGGGATAAGGGCCAGAGTAGTGAGAGTGAGAGTCTCTTTATTTTCCACTTTCTTTTTCGAAGACAGCACATTTCCATCACATTGAGAATGCAGTTTTAGTATTTATAGGTGCTCTCTTTTCATAGGACACTTTCTGTTGGCGGGTTCCCACCAAATGCAGGAGACTATGTTGCAAAGCCTTGTCGTGGGAAAAGAGAAAGAGAGGAAAAAAAACAACAAGTTATTTATTAGTGCTGATTCAAATTTAATATTAGTTGTCTTCATAGGTTTTAACTGTAAAATCCACATGACAGTCATAATAACTGTCTGAATTTCTGCTTTCGTATAACTTACAGTTGCTTTAAACGTTATTCGAACTCTTCACTTTTTTCATTTTTACTTCAAATTTTTTTCAGTTTTATGTAAAAGTCTAACACATGGTAGTGAGTAAATCTGAAGGGGAAAGAAAATAACAAATTAATCTAAATAAATACAAGTAATGAAAGATGTTGCATGCATTTACATTCTGCTCCGCTAAGTCAAATGTCTACTACTGTCATTTTTTTATTTGTACCAGCCCACTTCAACTCGTCACTCGGGTCTAAATGGTTCCAGGTTGTAACATGATTTGAATGCGATAAACCAACATCTAACTCCCTAGGTATTTTCTCATCACAAGTGACTACTGCATCAATGCTCATGACTCAACCAGAGATGCCACCCTCAGCCAATCAGTGCAGTCGCCTCATGTATCAGTTGTAGCTCGACTTGCCTTGCTAGAAGCCCTGGTCTGGTAGGTACTAATAGAGTGGGTACCGAGTAACAGTACCTGAAATAAAACACTAAAAATGAACAAGTGATCAGGTCGTTTTGGAAAAAAAACTCCTGCAACAAATTCTCAATTGATGGAAGATAAAAAAATAACATCAAAATTAAGAAATCTACATTATTTTAGACAATTATCATAAAATGTAACATTTCCTTGTTTAATCATTATTTATCATTAATAAAATATATAATGTATAATAATACATGGAAATGTTATCCTCACTGACGGCAAAATCCAATTCAAATCCTTTTTGCTCCCTGAGCTAAATTGCAAACTGGAAATGGACGCTTCAATTTGAGAGGAAAAAAAAACATAAAACAAGTGAACAGAAGCCTTAATGTGGAGAAGACTGTTGCAAAAAAGCATTCTCTGTGATGAAAAAGAGGTTCCACCAGCTGAGGGCCAAAGCTGTTCAGGGGCCAAGGTATGGAATAGTTTGGTAACCCTGGGTTTAGGGTAAAGTTTAGTGTTAGTTCTTCTGGCACGCACAGTTTTGCCTGTTTCTAACTTTGTGTGATGTGACTAAATTACATCCTTACACATTATTACTGGCTTCCCTATTCTGCTTTAAAAATTGTCAAAGATAAGTTATTGTTACTGTTAAATGTGCGGTTAATCTCCTTGCTGAAAAGTTACCATAAGATCGTCAAACCTTGATGATACCGTTAAAACTCGGACTGATATTTAAACAGAATTGGCAACTTCCGCATATGTGCTCAGGTGTGAACATAAAAGAAGTGTGTGTGGTCATCATAGCCACATTTTAAAAATGTACATCTGTGTATGATTCCAAAAATCTGAGTGTTGATCTGTTTAAGCAACCCTAAGAGAGTGTGTGTTGACATGTTTTGTCCCCAGACGTGCTGAGCAGGTGGTCATGATGATCTGCTTTGATCTACACCGCAGTAAACGATGGTGGCATCTCCTTGACACTTTCCAGGATATTTCGCAATTCGTGTCAAGAAAGAAAGAATGCGAACGGAATCAAAACCGCAGTCTCTGAACGCTGCAAGCTCACCTCTGTACTGTATGCACATCTGTCTGCAGGTCCCATAAGCTTGCATGATTGAGCACATGTGTGCCTCTCATGATGCCTTACCTCACCTCTCCCCCAGCTTCCCAACAGCTTCCAGAGGAAGAAAGCGAGTGAAACCCCAGACTAGTGGGGCTCCACAGCCAATTACGAGTGTTTATTTAGCCAGCCATGGCTGCCTAACAGAACAGGAGCACGCAGCCAGCCACACGGCCCTGCAGGGAAAATCTCGCTTGTCTTGATTTTTCTCTTTTTCCACTCCTTTTCACTCCACCGGTCTTCAGCATCTACTCGTTTTTTTCGTCCTTTTTCCCCCCCTACTTACATTTATCTTGCTTGAGAAAAATTTTAATGAATAAAGGACGGTTACTATCTAACAGCATCTTTTTCCTCATCCATCACTGTGATCAGCCCTCTATGGTGTTTCCCTATTGCCTTGTTCTTTATCCTTAACCCCACATCTTTCCATTTCTTCCTCACTCAGCTGCACATTTTGTGCACCTCATCACATCAACACAAATGTCCTGTGATGGATTGGTTCACTGACTGATGCCTGCGGGGGGGGTGGGCTTCAGCTGTTTGTGCGTATGTGTGTGCACCAGCATGTATGTTTGGGGTGTGGAGTGGAAGAGGCATTGAGCACCAAGCACAGAGATGGGGTAAAACGGCAACACGATATTCCCTTACGACACATTTGTCATGCATAGGCTTGCTTCACGAGAGAACGATGGGTCACTATTGGACCGACCACTCCAATAACACCTCATACATTTTTAAGCACGCATAATGCATTATAAAACCTAAAACCAAGTGATTTTTTTAGATGAAGACATGTTTGCAATGACAAAACAAAATGAGGAAAATGTACATCCGTGTTTCTTTGAGTAAAAAACAAACATGTGTAAACTAAAATCATACTAATGAACATACATATATAAACATGTGCACCTCAAGCTGGCGCTTCAAGGACAGGTGAACTTGTAAATGGATCTTTGTAGACCTGTGCACACGTCTAAATAGCCAGGAGTCTTGAATGACCGAGGAAGTACCCAACTCACACTTAGTAACTCAATCGCCGTTTCAGACAGGTACCAAAGGGATAAATGGTGTTCCAGCGCACGAGCTGGCATCTGGCCACAGTGAGAGAGTTCCCTCTCAGGTCACAGAGCAGACAGACAAAAGTCTCCAGATAAAAAAATTAAAATAAAATAAAATAAAATTAAGGCCACCTTTCGTGTCAAAATGCATCTTGAAAAAACAAGCACTCTAAAACGGAGTTCGTTTCATAACAGAGCAGCACGGAGGAGTAATAAAGGTCTGTTTACCGACTCATTTCACATGGGTGCCTGTGGTCCGGCCATGTTCTGACCACACAGCGCTGCACATGTGTTTGCTGCACAAACCTTCACTCAACAACACAGAAAACCAAAGCTGATGGAATGCGAAGGTGCAAGATTTACTTATGAAAGTGTTTTGATAATTATATCTTATAAAAAAAGTGTTTGCAAAGCATAAAAAGCATAAGGAGTTGAGTACTAGTAAGAGCAAAACTCAGTGAAAACTTGGTTTTCGCTGAAAAAAAACCCCTAAACAAACTCAAAAAAAGCTGGTGAACTTAGACTTTTGAGTTATTCTCTGTATGCATCTCTCCGTTCAGTGTTTTTGTCTTAGGAAAACTAAAACAATACGTAAATCTAAAACTGTGTTAATACAGGCACACATATAGCCCCAATCTCTATATGTTTGCATATTTAGAGTTTATTAAACTGAACATTGACCTATAAAACCTTGAAGTATATAGACATGATTATTCTTTATATATGTATTTTTTTCACCCCCCAAAAGTGGTAGTTTTCTGCTTCTACTCTTCCTGGGGTCCACACATTAAACATAAACAACTAAGAAACACAACATACATAGATAACACCTCTATTATAAAAAAGGTAAAGTTCTAAATGAGTTTCCAAAATTCTGGAACAATGTAAACGCTATAAAATGTTGGCACAAGGAAATTCCAGGGAGAAGATACATATATCTGACATTTATGTAAAGTACAGTGAACAGAAGGCTAAAAAAATTTGCCATTTAATCCGAATCAGACGTTTCTCAGCCACAGTAACTGCTAAATGTCAGTATGATAGACAAATATTTTTTCAATAGATTTTTTTTAAACTTTCCTCAAAATCAAAAGTTCAAAGACAATTTCTTAAGTTTGATGACTTGGCTTTTAAATTGTATAAATTGGATTAAATGCTTATTCGTATCTGTCTGTTTACTTCCCCTTGCAGATTTCTGACACCTTTTTCTGTCTACAAACAAATTTATTGGCATGAAATCAGGACTTTGAGTTGGGTACTCCAATCAGGGACAGTCCTCAGGTCACTCTGTTACTAATTTGGTGGTTGCTTTTTTGCCCAGTTGTCCATCTATACCGGTGCCGTATGTAATTTTTAATTCATAAAAACCCCTCCATGAAAACACAGTTTGAACAGCTTTTGCTTCATCTCTGACTTTACCTAAAGTTTTAGTTTCTCTGATTTGCTGTGAGGTTGGCAGGACTACCGCTGGCCCGCAGACTGGCAGGGCTATTGTTTTCATTTCCCCTTCATTAATCGCAGCCTCGGGAGAAAATAAAAGGAAAACAGGACAGTGGAGCTGAGAGAGATAAAGGAACCGGCGCGGTGGGATCTGTGGCTATTAGACAGTGTGTATCAGAACAGCTGCTGTCCACAGGGGAAACTTGGCTGGATAGATCAAAGGTTGATTCACAGCCCACCTCTACCATCTGATGCCCAGGCTTACACACACTCAGCTGCTATCTTCCACTCCTTGCACTTTGGAGACGGCTGTACAAGTACAAAGGCCTCATAAATGTCCAATTCTCAGGTTAAAGTAAGCTGTGTTTCAGCCTGGATTACCTAAACTGTTAGATGTCAGCGCCGAGGTCTGCTTTTAGGGTTGTTCAGCTTTTCATGTAAATTAATTAAAGTTCCATTTCAGTGGCGCCCTTTGTATATGCCAACACATTCTTCAGATTGAGAGCTGAGCTGGCTGGCCTGTCCTCAACACATCGCTCTCACAATACGCTTCAATAGGCAGCAGTCCTTACAAACCCGATCCAAGAGACGGAGAGAGAAGTAAATGGGGGAGGGAAGAGCCAATAAGAGCATTTTTATGCAGCGCCTTACAAGACTCCTCAAAAGCCCAGAGGATGAGTTTTCAATTTATTAGCTTGTTAGACCTACCTCCACTCTCCAGCACAAGCCCAATTACAAATCTCTGCTGCCATCGTGTGGCCGAGAATTTGAACTGCACCATTCCCTTCACCCTGAAAGTTCATCTGTTATCCAAAACGGAAACTCTGTAAGCTTCAAGGAAATAAATAAACCAAAAAGCACACACCTGCATTGATTTGAAAATATAAACGTTTTTCAGGATTTCGGAATTTTCTGCATTCTGGATTGAACTGTTTTGTCAGACTTTCAAAGTACAAGACAGAGTCTACATTTGTTTATAATTTTCCTGACTGTGTATTGTTCTTCATGACTCTTCATTAGCGGATCTTCTCTCACAAACATCTCAGATCTTTAAAGTCTAATTGTATCAGTGCCAAATTACAAACAGGTGTGTTCTATCTTCTAAGAGGGTGATTTCTGAAGGCATTTGGGTGAATTTAATGTTTTTTAAGGGTAGGAAAGAAGTCTGGATATATCAATGCCACATCTTACTGAGAGATGTTATATGCTTTTGCTTTCACTTTAAGAACGTGCATTATTTAGTGTTGGTCTATTACCAAACAGTAAAAAATCCCGATAAACATTTGAAACACACTGTGAATTGTGCATGACTCCATTTGCAAGGCACTGTAGCTCTTATGCAGATCTTGTAGTTCTACTGACCTCACAGGCTTTCTTTGTAAATAGTTGTTTTTTGTTTTATTATATAATCTGGGAGACGTGGGTAATTTGTGTGTGCCAAAAAACATTCCCATCTGGATCACTCCCTACTGTTCGTACAGGTGCTCAGCTCCCAAACCAAAAGGACAAATAGGACCGCTGATCATTTATCCCTCTTCAAAGATTGTACATTCCCCTCCTTTCATCCGCCAAATCTTTAATGGGGCACAGAATTGTTTTCTATCTGGAGTGGAGGCTTTGTTGAATGACAAGAGAGATCTTCATTGTGGCTTTTAATGAAAACAAATTAAAAGCTAAAAAGGAACACAAGTGTAATAAATTAATAGAGATGAAACGCTAATCACCCCACAAGGTTGAGGTCGCACATGTGATGAAGAAGCTGGTCACCATGGCAGCAGTGAAGTCCTTCTAGAGGCAGAGAGAGGGGACAGGATGGCAGTGTCAGCTTATGAGAAAAGCTATATGATGCCTGATAAAAAGAGACAGCAGGTATGTTCAAATAGATTTGGCTTGTTTTCTATTTATGCATGTGCGGCGCACACACACCTGAAAGAAGGACTGAATAAATAGGTGAGAATCTAGATGTGATCCTCATGAATAGATAATGTGCAAGCTAGCATGTTGCAAGAAAGCTTGGGGTTTGAAAGCAGAAGAGGGCAGATGGAGTTTGACAAGGTGAAGGGGGAGGGTAAGCAGGCGTGGATCAAGACAAATTGAGGCTGTGATGTTTCTTGTCACAGACAAATCCAGAGACAGAGGTAGTGGCCTGTGTGTGTCTCCCTTTCTCTCTGCAGCCTGAAATGACTCATTATGGGCTTTGCTTCTTTGAACATTTGGTGGTTACAGACAAATGATGTTAAGATTTTAATCAGGAGCACAAGCAATCTGATGTGGCATCAACAAAGCCTTAATAATAAGTTCAGAACAACATTGTCTTAAAATATGTGTTGTGCTCAGGTTGTGTTAAACAGCAGATAACTCACTAAAGGATGGGAGTCATTGCAACTCGGAAGAGTTTATGAATATTCTGGCATAAAAGTCACACTAAATATTTGAACTGGATTTATATAAAACCTTTTTCATCAGCTCTGTGTCTATTCTGCATAATTTTTTTTATTAATTTTTATTTTTAAATTTTCATTTTTTTATTGGGCTACAACGGCCCTTTTTAGGATGGGTAACATCCATCCATCGTCTATTCTGCTGGATTTCTACCCTTTATATTTTTTATACCACAATAAGAATGACCATAAATGTCTTTTGTTTGTTTTTTTTCACTTTTCTTACAAGTCTTCTCTCTGTTCATGGTCAGAAAATAAAGTTCAATTTCCACTCCGCCTATAATGTCCCAATCTGGAGCATATTTAAAAAAATATGTTATTTTTTCTTTCCCGATTTTAAAATTTGTTAAGAAAAGTAATAGTATGTCCTGTTATATTTCTATCTCATAGATTAACAAAATTTTCCTCAACTCTAACTTTAAATGACATCACTAATTATGATGATCAGAGGGGTTATGGTACATAAAGATACATAATGGGATGGTTTAAAAAGAAAAAATATTAATTTTTTCAAGTTTTTTTTTTTCAAGTAATACTTTAAGATATTGCAAGAAAACAGATATATTTCAAGGCTTCACACACATATATTTTACCAGGAGGGATATAAACTGAATGTCAAAACAATTTGACTTTTTTGCTGACATAAATAACCCATATGTTGTGATAAATTGAATCAATTGGAGAGGGAGGTTTCAGCATGATGGAACGCCTGAGGGCAGCAGAGAGCTTGTGTAGCCTCTCCAGATGAGACACCATATGGAGTCTCAGTCCACACATGCATGAAGATCATCAGTTTGACTCGTCACACAGAAACGGTTTCTTCTACACGTGTGCACATGATAAAAAAAAAATGCTACGTTTTGCACATGGTCTGCCTGCAAACCATCATACAGCTCTATTATTCCAACTTCAGTGATGTACAGATGTAATTCTACTGTTCTGCATGTTGAATCCTTATTTTGATAAAACAGAAAATGACTTAAAAGTCAAGCTAAACCGAAAAGTTTTTAGAGTTTGTGACAGAATAAGTCTAAACGCAGCTTCACATGTTATATAATGAAAAAAGCCCAAACTTTTAGCATCTGGGATATAAATGTTGATCCCATCAAACCCAAAACTATACATGCAGTTTTCCTTCCCTGAAATAAATGGAAACGTTTCTTTTTGCGTGTTGCGGCCCTGTGCACACCTCAATTAATTAATTGCATCAAACAAAAATAAAACAGATCTAGACTTGGTGCCTAAAGTCCTTCTTTTCTTCAAACGCAAAATGTAACATCTCATGTACCACTGGCTCCATGTGATCGCCCTGTGTATGTGCGGGAGATTCAGAGAGACCCAGAAAGTGCTTTGGGATTGAAACCAGACAAGCAGAGAGGTGTGAGAGAGTGCACCAAAATGATTATTTTATGAGACCTGTTGTGAATGCTTTGCACCCAAAGGCAACAGGGCTCACAGAGAAGCAGTGGGAAGGGTGAAAACGATATGATTTGAGTTACCAAAGGCAAACACATGGGCAGAGGGCAGCCTAAATACACACACTCTCACAGACATAAGCATAAATGCAGTTGCTATATTTTTACATGCATGCACAGTTGCTGCTCGGTGGATACATCATCACTCAGCTGCAGGGAGGGAAACCCACTAACAAATATCTTTACTGACATTGGTCACGTTTTGCTGAGTCACTCACGCGTCGTGCCACACTTCGAAACAACAGCAGCACTTTTTTTCTCCCTCTGTGAAGCGAAGGCTGGATTGGAAAGTCTCTGACATCATTCTGGGTGATAAAGTGCCAGCGATGTTGACAGTGGTGAGGAGGCAAAGATTAGCAGCTAAAGTCACCTCGCATTCACAGCTAGAAAAAGCAACACATCAGTACATCCATGGTACAGTGGAGATGCAACAACCCGCGTTTCAAAGAACTGTTGAGCATAATTAAGGGTAAACTTCTAAATTTGTAGTATATCCTCTTCTGCAATCTAGTAGAAAAACCCATAGCAGTTAACAGTAGGGAAAATAGAAACCTATCCTTCTGTGCACAAGTAAAACAATATCTTGAAAAATGCAGAAGGCAAAGAATACCACAGCAGTCCTAGAATGAGTTGGAATAGTTAAGGTAAAAGTAGAATTTTTTGGGGGGCTTTGGCAGCCATTTTTAGCCTTTCAAGAACTCCAAGGTACCTGATGTGTGGGCCACCATTAAAATGCTCCGTTTCTTTTTATCATGTTTATTATACTAAGATATTGTATAAACCATTTTTCAGTCGTTTCATTTTATTTTAAAATAAAATCCTTTTTGCATGCATAGGCAGTAAATCTTGTAGATGTGATAGAAAGACATGTTCTGAGCGTCAGAGTTGGATCTGTCAGCTTAGGATGGATAAGGGCCCATTAATCACTTGAAAACGCACACTCTCTCCATGCATATGGGCCTTCACGTTAATCTGCATTCAGCCAGATTATTGTTGTGACTCTCCCAATTCGTCATTTGGCCATTTGCTGTTTTGCTCTCCAGAAACGTCAGGATCTGTGGATAATTTATGTGTGTGCCTCAGGCCCAGAATTCTTTGCTTCTGACAGTGGGAGAAATTTACTGTGCCTGCAGTAGTCATGCTTATCAACTTAATGGAACAACAGACTGGGCCATAATGGGAAAGGAAAGGGTGACAGTTAAAGGGGAAGATGCAATAAAAGTAGTTCCTTAAAAAGCTATAAAAGGTTTGGGGATAAAAACCTAAGAAAGTGATGAGAAAAATCTCAGCCTTATAGAAAAGTTGAGGAAATGAAAACATGATCAGACATGGAAGAAAAAACAAAACAATGCAAGACTCATGACTTTTGTTGTGCCTCGAGATGACATGTTGTTAATTGAAATGAGTTGAACTGGTGCAGACAGGCAGAAACACAACAAAGTGGTACAGAACAAGAAAAAAAATTCCAAACAGAGGTGAGTTTTGGCATTGTGTAGATTTAATTAAAATCTATCGATCTCATTATTATCATGAATAGACCTACTTTTTATAAACCAAAAGAGTTCATACAAAGCCACCCCAAGGCATACTTGAACTAAACCACTGCTCAGGTGTCTCCCATAAATGACCATAGATCTAAGTATTTACATCTGTTACTATCACATTTGATCAAATAGTTTAAGCATGGATAAATTAAAATGTTTTTAACAGTTTGAATTTTTATCTGCACGTTTTAAAGAAATACGGAAGTTTACTTTGTAAAAAGAAAAACTGCATAAACCATTGAATGTTTGATTGATATCTTTACAATGTTTAAATATATCTTCACAAGTATAATCTTTTCTTTGTATTTGACTTTGGTTTGGTGATAAATGGTTCCCTCTACTCTCTCACAGATTGAATCAAACCTGTTTTGAAATGCTCTTAGTGGTGTTGATGTTGTCAACATAGACATGAATCCCTAATCATATTTAGCATAAGACTTCATACAAGCCAAGCCCAGACTGAGTACATCTGTCAAAAACGTGACTAAGGGGTCATTGTTGTCATGAGAAAGTGTTCCCTAAGAAGCACATCGGTTTAATTTTCCTTCATAATACCCAACTATGGTGTGTGGTTAAACAAACCATGTCTCTTAATCATAAACAAACCTTTTTAGGTATGTTGATTCATCCTTTGAGAAGCTTTTCAGATTGCAGCTAATATAAATAATGCAATAAAACATACGGGCTTACTTCTTTTTTTTTCGTGTCTTATAAACCAAAGTTCCAACAAGGGCGCTGATAGAATAAGGAGAGCTCTGTTGGACTGGAGGTTTCACCAGCGGCTTTAAAAATAGTTTTGTTTGAAGGCAAATAAAGATTTAATCTTAAGAAAAGCATTTCAAAAAGAAAGAAGCTCTTATGGAGAATGTTGTCTTTATTAATATCTTATGGTCCCTTCATGAATTATTGAACATGTCTAAAAGCATACTTAAGGCTCAGCAGATAAACTATGCTTTTTAAAATATGTATTTGACTAACATTTATTTGTGACCTTATTGTGATCCACGGAAAACAATTATGCCACAAATATGTATACAAAGTTTAACTCTTGTCTTAGCTTTTATACTTTTTATGGTCTGGTTAAAAAATAAAACATACTTTTAAAACCTAAAGCTGCAGGGTAATGGTTTTTTAATTGTTCAGGGAAAACTAAACTTAAAAGATATAAACTTAAACAGTTGTTGGACAAGTAGGAAGGGAGTTTGAGAAAGCTTGGAAGAGATGGAGCCAGATCCTGTCCCATCTAGTTTTTCCGTGTTTGTGACTCCGTCTACGTGAACAGATGCATGTTTTCAGGGAAGCAAACAAGATGAGGTCAAAACAGCAGAATAAATTTTCCACAACGGTAAAATATCACTTACCAGATCAATTATTTAGACCAGCCTGAGCCCACTGGAGCCACAGCTGCCTTTGCATGAGCATATTATGATACACAATTATTATTTTTTTGGGGGGGGGGAATAGAAATGATTTAAATTCAAAGCTCAAAATGTATTTGTGTGCACTGGAGTTCTCTTTTTAAAAAATGTTTTTGCCGGAGGTGAAGGATGCTAAATATGATGTGAGAAAAGCGGCACCATAATAAATGTAGCCACAGATCTGTGGTTGCAGCCTAATAATATCAAGACCTGAGGTGAAAGTAAAGAGCGCGTCATCATCACATGAACACAGCCGTTATGTAATCAGCTTTTGGTTGTTGCACTGCATGACAACGTTGTCTGATTATCACTGCAAGGCAGCTGCACAGAAAGCCATGAAATGATTTGATTTGGCTTATTTGGTTCGGCTTGAAAATTGGCCTCTTTTTTTCTTTAACTATGAAATATTTAAAGACATGCAGTCAAACGACTCTGCATGTCTTTAAATATTTCAGCTCATCAAATAATACCAGACAAAAATGAGGTCTGAAATGAGGGTTTTTATGGGCGGATAGCTCAATTGGAATGTCACCAGATTTCCAATCCAAAGCTCATGGGTTCAAATCCAGCTCAGGGCAAAAATACACCACAGCATCCAGTGTGGGTCCTTAGGCAAGACCCTTTGCGCTACTGCCTACCTGGCGCCTGCAAAACGGTTGCCTCGGTGTGATTACACCAAAAACAATTTCCTATGGGATCAATAAAGTATACATTATTATTATTATTATCCTGTATAATTTTAAAAAGAGGAAAAAATGTCAGTCATCAAAGAAATTATAAAAGAGAGATAAAAGATGAAACAAATTCTAACCGCACTGTTAAGTACTTTGCTTACAGTGGCAAATTCAAGAGATAATTACTTTAAAGACAAAGATTAATGAGCCTCAATGTGATGAAAATTAACTGTGCATTTCTTAATTTCCTGCTTCACTTCCCAGTGAAACTGGAAGGATCTACATCAAGCCTTTTCCTGGGGAATCACATGATTGGTTGAACAACCTGCTGAACAGCTCGAGCGATAGAGTCAAATTAGCTTCACAGCAGGCTTTCATTGACTGGCCATATGGATCCACGTTTGGCGGTCATTGAAAGGATTATTTAGCTACACTGAGCATGTACCGACTGTCAGAAAGCCTTCAATGTCACAGTCACTCAGCATCCTCCGAGTGTGTGCCACGATCGCTCAGTGACAACTCTCTGCGGGTTAACAAACAAATTAACATGTTCTGAATATGACCTCAGAAACCTATATATGCAACCGACGCATGTCACACAAACTCAACAGCAAGGCAACTATTTTTAACTAGTTTTATTTTATTTATTCTATTCAGTTTTGTACAGTGTAAAACCATCCAAATCATTTTAGTAATTCAGTCCAAGAGGTAAAATATAATTTTAGTAATTACAGTGGCATGTGAATGATTTGTTGTTGGTGTTTCTGCACATTTTAATTATCTGTGTTACCTTAAGAATTGGGGTCCTACTAGAAATGTCATCCGTGCACAACACAGTAGACACTTAGCTGCCGATTCGGCATTAATACTGTATCAGTACAGTAAAATAGGAAGGCAAGGAGCCTGTTGCACAGTTAAGTATTTACAACACTCTTGAATGTTCTTGGCTGTACTGTCCTCTCAAAACTGCACCTTGTGCACCTGTTCTAAGCAAATGTTTTCCGTTCACCTACTTTTCCATCAGTATGCAGGTTGTCATCTTTAATTTTACCACATAACATTTTAGAACTCCATCAGCTGTAAGCCAAAATTGTCACAAAACAAACACTTGATCTATACATTGCCACCATTTGTGTAATCAATGTGAGTTCTACTGTCTTACCATAATTTTTAAAGACATACATTTTTTTCATAATAATGAGTGACATTTTGTATTTAAATCTACTTCTTTCATCCTATTTTTGGATTTATCATACTTTAATTGACTTGCCTCGCTAGAAAACGAGCAGAATTTTGTACATATTTTACTGCAAGAAAAAAAACTAAATTCATGAAAAAAAGCTGCATGCATGAACGTGTGATTTTGTGTGTTGATGAAGTGCTTGGAGGCTTCACATTAGATCCATAATGGCTGTGCTGTCTAAATGAAGCGGTTATAGATCAGCAGCAGTCATTTAACTGCAACGTCAGCGCTTTGATCCCTATTCATTCACATGAAATGTGGCCAAGACGCTGAACCCCATGTTTGCCTTGACGCGTTAAGTCGTGTGCGTAACTGCAAAGAAAAAAGGTCTGCTGCACATGAAGATGTCATTACACATTAGAAATTGTGTTGATGCATATGTATGTACGCAGGTAGTCAGAATAAAAAAAAGACAATTTTCTGTAGGTTGAAGAGCTGCAAGATTAGCATTTTGTCACCTAAGATACCCTTTTGGTTTGTTTTTAGAAACAGTCACCCATATCCCATTGTCTTGAGCATCCTTTTGTTTTGGCCCCATTCTTGCGGCACATTCTCCTGCTTGCAGCCACCCTTCTGTAAACAGAGGAGCGGTGTCGGAGCAGAAATCGATTCAAGGACATGTCCTCAGGCAGGCTCACAATGGTGCCGGCTGCAACCCACTGCAGAGATCTGCGATGAGAATGGCTGCCAACGGCGGGTCTATAAACATGAAATGTCTGACATACTACTGAGGCTACCTGGGAATACACCCACTTAGAAGAACCAAGAAATATTATTTCAAGTCTAACTCGGTGGTCGTGAGCTTAAAGAAACAGAGATATCGTTTTTTTTTGTCTTTTTGATCACAAAAGCTTTTATTAAGCGTTAATTTAACAGAATACGTGGTTACATTACAAGCTAAACATAAACATGACGCTATGTTTCTGCTGTACGTGCAAACATGGAGACATTTCTGAAAACAGAAGTAAACAAAACTCACAGTGTAGATGTTAGAACAAATACTATTAAACATGATCATATAAAATAAAGAAAGAGAAAATGATTAAATTATTATACGTTATACATCCTGAGAGACAGGAGCAACACAATGTTCCAAAAAGCTGGAAAACAGTTCCAAAGAGAAACTTTTGGAGAAACATAAGCATCCCCTTTCCTTTCCTCTAAATAAATAAGACTTGCTTTGACTGCTCGGTGTTCGCTACAATCATGAGTCATTTATGCAAAATGCCATCAAACACACCTTTTTAGACTTGATATCTCATAAACTCTACAATCTTTTCACACATGCTGGCCCCTTCGCTTATGTTACAAAAATCTCTCACTTAGTGAGCAGTATGCACCGACACAATGTGTTCGTGTCTTTGTTTCAGGCGTGCGACTCACATCCTTCCAAATATCAAGAAAAAGAAAAAAAAAGGCAAATCCAATTGATATCCAAAACTACTGCAAGACCAAACGTGATAACATGTTACGTCTCTTATTTTCCTTGCATTGATGGACTTTGAAAACTTCCATAGTTTCTATAGTTTTTGCATTATATAGTCACTGAACCATATACACCAAGGATTTGAAATGTTTTAAAACACACACAACATAGAACACCAACAGGAAGACATACTGCATAAGATACTGACACATTTACATACATTTCAACATATATATATATATATATATATATATATATATATATATATATATATATATATATATATATATATATATATAAAATTCACCAGATTTTTCAAACATAGAAATTAAGACCAAATAGTGGTGACAAAAAAACCCCATCTATGGTGGCAAATATCTCCCTCAGTCTACCTTAAAACAGATTATCAGTCCCAGGCTTCGTTGTGCTGACATGTCAGTGTTGAAGACAAATAAGCTACTGATTCATACATGGAACCGTTTCTAAACCAGACTAAGTGGTTACAGGAATAGGCTTCATCCACATTCCAGGCTCTTCCAGTGAAAAGCTTTCCTCTGGATAAAGGCCAAGGTGATGTTCAGACTCCACTCAGAGGACTGCAATTAAAAGAGTTTTTAAGGAGGACCACTCCCAGTAGAAAGTGCGCAGTGGCCATCTGCATTCAAGTTTATTCACAAGCTTTTTTCCCCATTAACATTGTGTGGAAAAATTGCACGGGAAACCAAGTAGTAAAGAATTCGATGAAAATACACACGCGAGTTGGTAACAACAGAGCAGTGAGACAGGTTGCAGAAAAAAAACTACAAATAAAATATGGTTGACATTATTTGGTTATTCCTGTGAAGCGTAAGGAATCAAAAAACAAAAAAACGCAAACAGTGCAATCAAGCATCTAAAATAGTTCCATCTGTGAAAGTCCATAAATATAGTCTCGTTTAAATGTAAAAAATAATTCCTATAAATATCATTTTTTCTTACCGCCACCACTGACCTGAAGATGAGGAAGTACATAAATAAAGTGAGGTAAAAAACGTAAGTGTTCAAACAGCCTCTGCATATATTTTCCTGTTTGGAACAGCAGCCATGTTGGAGGCTTGTAGGAAGTGGTTCCCATCCTGTGTAAACACAACCCTAACTATAAAGGGATAAAACAATTAGTTTTATTTTGCTTACTTTTAGAATTATGAAAAAATAAATAAAACATGAAGGAATGCTACAGATTTAATAATATAGAGGCAGATTTTATCCGAACTGTCTCACTGCAAACCCAGCCAGCATTCACATTCGGAGCCCATATAAGCAGGAACTGGGCTCAGAAAGGGGGCACCAGATGGGATTGTCTAAAGCTTTGAGGGACCCACAAGAGTCCTAAATGTGTTACTAGTGATGCTGAATACCTATTTGAAAACCAGGAAATTTGTTCATATGGTCCTTTAAATGGTGATGCTGATCAGGTATGACAGTAGATAACCTTAGAGGGTTCCAAAGACATACAGAACAACACTGTCTACTTGTATTAGTATAGAAATACACAGTGTGCACTAGGGGTCACCTTTGTAATAGCAATGTGTACTGTTTATCATTAGCTAAAAAAAATGATAGAAATAACAATTGTGATCACAATTGTTATTTAAATAAAAATAAATGAAGTTAATGAAAATAAAGATTTATACAGAGACCACATACGAATGTTGGCTGACGACATCGCTTTATGTCCATCTGTTATCAAATGGTGATAATATTGTTCAAAAATAATGTATAACCTATTTTATTTAGAACAAGGCTTTTTTTTGTTATATTCTGTTAGGAAATTATTATTTTGTACATAAAATAGCCTCATGATATATATATATCTTTTAATTCTTATATTTATATAATGTATACTATATTCTTTATTTAGATTTCTATCTTCTGTTTCAGCAGAGGTGTGCATGTTTTTTTCTGTTGTTTTTCTCCAGACTGAAGGAGATCACTGGGAGACTCTGCACCCAGATAGCCAAGCATCAATGCTTTTCTGTTTACCAATAAATCAATGCGCATGCTAACCTAAAAATGAAAAATCGAAGCAGCAGAGTGCCAACAGCAACATGTTACAACCTATCCAGACGTAATAGGAAGCTGGCGGGTTTTTTTTTTTCCCCGTGGCATATTACATCATCTGAGCGTGGCTTCCCCCCCCAAAAAATAAGAAATCAAGCAAGATCTATCCCTCCAGCTGCTGGGACTCATCCAGTCAACGCGATGTTATCACATCAGGGCAGCTGTTTGGAGAACATATTTTCCGTCACAGAAGCAGATCAGGACAAAAGAAATGAATCCAGACATTAAAACAGGCTACAGTCGCGCGTTAAGGAGATCTTTACGCACCGACCAGGTGCGCCAAAACCTCAACATCCTCAGATGAAGTGAATCCATCCGTTCTCCCATTCCCGAGGTGGCGACATCTTCAACCGATGGCGACGCACCTTGTAGTTGTTCCCGTGGTTGTTGTCCCAGAACTCCCTGCCGCCCACGCAGTACTTGATGGCGAACTGCAGCGCGCCGCCGTTGTCCAGGTAGGCGGGCATGACGATCTTGAAGCTGAACTTGTCGGTGACGCCGTCGCTGGAGTCCGGCACGTAGGTGGCCAGGCTTTCCATGAAGGTGATCCAGTTGTTGAGCGAGTAGCGCAGCGAGACGCTCTTCTCGAAGGCCATGTTCAGGACGCGCACGAAGCCGGACAGCGTGAAGTCGTCGGTGTGCGCGGTCTCCAGCAGCACCTTCACCTCGCGCACCTTCCGCTCGAAGTCCGGCAGCGCGCCCGGGTTGGTGAACTGCAGCTCCACGAACGCGGACTGCTGCGGCGCGCGGGGGAACCTGGTGTCCAGCTGGTGTAACGTCCCCCGGGGCAGCTTCGCCAGGATTCGCTCCGGCACCTCCGGGTCGTCCGCGTCGTCGAAGTGCTTCACGGAGATGAGCTCAAGGCCCAGCGAGTCGGCGAAGCGCACCTTCTTCTGGCTGGTCGGGCTCCGTCGGCGGGCGATCTCCAGCTTTGCCCTCTCCGTGGGCGTGGGGAGAGACTTGCACCGCCGCCGGAGGTTGGGGCTCTGCGGCGTCTTGAGGAAGATCTCCCGGCCGCGCGGCCTCTCGTCCACCACCGGGCTCTCCATGGGCTCACACGAGACGTTGGTCACGTCGTACTCCTCGCCATCCTCCAGCCGCGGGTTGGCCGCCGTCAGGCTGCCAAACAGCCCGGCGATGCAGCTGTAGTTCCTCGGCAGGCAGTTCTTGGGAGGCAGCATGGCCGCGGAAGGGGGGGGGGGGGACGTCTGCTTCTGCCCCGCACTGCAGAAGCGAGCTGGCGGTGATGAAACACACTCTCTCTCTCTCTCTCTCTCACACAAACACACACACACACACCGGGCGAGTCGAGACGCGCAGGTAGCGCCGTCCCTGTTGCGTCAGAGGCTCCGGACCAGTGAGCGCGGCGGCTTGTTGTTCCGCGCAGAACTGCAGAGATGAAAGAAAAAAAACAACCCAAGGAAAACTAAGAAATGCTGCACGTTAGCGTCGGTTTTACGCGTTAATAAACAAACTGAACCTCCCCGTCAGGGTTATTTCTCCTCGTGACGTCTACGGAAGCCTACGTGCAGAAGTTCACGTTTCCAAAATGGTTTCCTCATTGTGAGGCAACAAAACCTTGCAACCTCCTTTATTTTCGATGTTACAAAAATGACCCAAAATCCGACTCAAACCTCCTCGGTTAAGCGCTTTGTCGCCGTGAACTCGCCTCTCCTGCCGTCGGTTTGAAATTCTCGCTGCAGGGGAAGCGGCGCTGTCCTCGTTGCCGTGGCGACGCCGCCGCTGCTGTGTGAAGGCATTCACAACTTCCTCCTGCTGAGGAGTAAACACGGTGGACAGTTTGTTATCCTGACAGGTTGGTGGGAGCTTTGGGATTTTATTGCCGTGCGACTGCTCCACTACTTTATTATACATATTATTTTCTATCTCTTAGGATGCGCCCGCAACTGTCATGGAGAAGCAACGAGAAGACAATCAGGCAGCAGAGGACAGAGAAGACAGGCTGTGTGAGACTCCAGAGAGGAAACATACTAATGTCCTGCTAGATGTTAGTAAGGAGAGCTTCATGACAGATCTGGAGCCCTATGACTGTCATTGTTACTCTGGTTGGGAACACGCTGTAAGTGATCTCCCTTGGCTTGTTCACTTCTGCTCATATATTCATAAAAGCACATCAAATTTGTCCCCCTTCCTTACTTGTTCAGAATACTTAATTTATATTGGGTAGCTGTGGCTGAGTTCCAATGTGGCCCTGGGCAAAGTTCCCTACTGATGCTCCTATCAGTGCTGAATGTGGCGCCATACAAATTAAAGTCCATTTGCCGTAAAATAAAAAAGAAAATCTCAGTAAAACTGAACCTTGGTTTTAGAGGTACGGTTTCAATTATGGAGGGAGGTCATCTAAACCTTCTTTTGTTATTTTATTCACCTCAAAAACAAGCATGACATGTATCATCAAGAAATCCCTTAAGTGGAGCCTGTGTGACAACACGAGGTAGGCTTCAATATTATTTTCTATAAAACCATCAACACTATTAACAAACAGCGGTGAACCTTTTCATTATATCTTCTTACAAGAATACTTGAAGAGTCAGTCAACACTTGGACTGAAGGGGGGAAAAAAATGGCACTAATGGGGAAATTTCGAGACCAAAAATGGTGAAACAATGGTCCCAATCACATTTGCCAAAAAGCGCGGTGATTTCTGAGACTTGAAAAAAAATTCGGCAAACTGACAAGACAAAAGCGGAACTTCCTGAAAAGCAAGCATCCCTCCCATCCTACTCATCAGACATGGTGCGACGGTGTTGCTTCTTCAGGAGCTAAACGCCTTGTTTTAACAGTTGGATTTCGCTTTCTACCAGAAATCCATGACGAAGAAGGTCCAAACATCAGTTTTTTGAGGCAAAGAGAGAGCTCTACACAGCGATTCATATTTATTAGAAAGTACCACAAGCTGTTGGGTACAACAAGTTATTGGGAATAGGGGGGCACTAACTTTTTTACATTCTTCCATGTAGGGTTACATCATTACATGAAACACACTGTTTTTATTATTGGTTCCTTTTTTCTTGACAGAACAAACCTATTGCAGAGATTCATTTAAAAATCTGGTTTCATAACAGGTTCAGGGTTGGGCCAGAGTCTCTCCTATGAGCTGCATCACGATGAATCAGAAGAGCCAGGACAACGCGAAGCATAGGGAGGATGAGAAGCCGCCTGCTGTAGGACTCAAGGCACCAGCCTCCAGAGGAAGCAGCACAGATAGCCTGGCTGAGCAGCACTGTAAAACCCAGCTCCTAGCATCTTGGGGTCCAGCCACATGGCCCCTCAGCAACGCAGTTCAGAAATACCTCCCAGGTTCCTTTCTAGAGGGCAAGACAGAGAAAAAATGTATGCCAAGAGAGACGACTTCAACGCTTCATCCTCTTCCCTCACAACCCTGCCTGTCAGAGAACCGGGCCCAGAGAGCTCACAAACACACCGAGAACCACAACGTCTCAGTGGTTCCCATCAAGAACTTCTCATTTCTGCCTCCTATCAATTCACAGCAGCTCGATGCAAATGTCCGCAGAGGCAAGAAGACCCCACACGCAAAGAATCTTTGCAAGCTACAGGAGGGGATCGGAGGAATCCTGGATGTTACAAATTACTTCGAGCTTCCCAGTAACTCCCCAGCAGGGATCTGCAGACACCAGGCACGCCAGCAAAACCCCCACTTGATCCGCGCCGTTTACGTTTCCGTTCCCAGGACCAGGCAACAATCCTCACCTCCCCAAACTGATACAATGCATCGCGCAAGGTTAACGCTGGCCAGGAACATGTCACAGGCGATGGTGCCACACAAGTGTGCGTGCTATCCAGCTATATGAGGCTTTTCAGATAAATGTATTGATTACACCCAATTCAATAAATTCCCTGGGTAAAACATCTAAAAGCATATAAAGGTCAAGTTTTTGTTGTTGTCACACCCAGCAGCGCCCCCCCATCACTGCTGATGGCTCCAAATATAATGCAATTATATTACATATCTATTTAGGTATTGTATGCAATATTATACCCACAAAGTGTCTGAGCAAAGCACACGCCGTTTTCATTTAGGCCTCTACTGTTCCATCACCAGAGGGATATAATGCTATTTTAAATTGGGCTGGGAGCAGATGGGCAGCTCAGAGGAGGGAGTTAAGGTGAGAGATAACACGTAGCAGTCTGAGGAAACAATACGCACTACTTTCTGGTAAAATATGGGCTGTACAAGACCCATATTGTACAAAAACGTTTTAGGGTGACCCACATTTCACTCCTTAGAAGCTACGTAGCACCGTTGACATATCGACAACTGATAATAAAGGAGTGAAAAGATGCATACAAAAAAAAATCAACACGTTTCCTCCTAGCCATATCCCTAGTTTTCAATGTAAGCAATCATTTGGAGTCAATAGGAAAGGATTGGGATAATATGAAGCCAGCAATGTCAGCTGTTGAATTGTGAATAGTTCAAAACATTTCCCAGATTCTGGAACAAGGCCTGCATCGGTTGTGATCCGAAGTAGGCATAGTAGGTGCCACCCAAAAAAACCCACATCTACGAAAAAAATGTGTGCAAAAAAACAGCTTGTAAACAAAAAACAAATAAATACAAGATTGTTCCTTTCAATCATGTTGTTTGTATAAAAACTAGAAAACATGGCTGAAGGATGCCGTCCGAAGTTTTTCTTTGCGGGGAAATTCTATTCATTACTTAATATTTGAATTTAAAATAAACCAAACAAGTCTCTTGTTAAAAAAAAAAAGGTAAGTAAATTGTAAAGCTTTACACCTCATCCTTGGGTCCAAGCTGGGTTTTTTCGTAACCTCTTCCCAGGAGTGCTTTAACAGCTGTTCTTGTTCCCTGGCAACAATGCACAGACACCTACTGAAATGCACTCTGTGCTTCATTAAACATCATAATAAAATCCAAACTTTAAAGTCATATTGGTGCGTTAACACAAGCTAATTAGAGCATTTTAATGTGAACATATGGTTAAATCTATTGAACATTTTTAATCACAGTAGCAGCTATGTTAGTATAGTAAGATAGCTTTCAATTTAGTATCTTTTAATATAAAAATGATTTAAATCTTACTTGCCAAAGGTTTATTTGAGTAAATCAAGATAGTTCTGAAAGGTTTTATTTCAGGGATTTAGTTCAAGCAGTAAAAGGCATAGCTTTACAACTCAAAATGTAGTTAGTTATCAGGATATTTGGACTATTACAGAAGACCAATAGAAAAACCAATTTATAAGCATCCGCATATTAGCATGACTATATATCTTCAAGGATGTCAGATGCTGCTATTGTCCCTGGTTTACTCAAGAGATACATCTGTGCTACTGAAACCCATGCTAGTCATAATTACGACTGCCACACTTTTTTTCTTCCATTCAACTTTGAATTTTTATAGTTGGATACAGGACTGTGCATAACCAGCTGATTTATCAATGACGTTAACTGGTTTAAGCTCCTGAATAACTGTCAAGTCAGCAAACTTCAAACATGTCAATGCAGAAAAAAAAAAGCATTTTTGCATGTAAAACGTCTTTCATGTCTGGCCAATATCATGAAATGATTATGAATGCTAAAAAAAAAAAAAAAAAACATCAGTCTTTAACAGATTTACAGGTTTAGTCTTTTGAATTGAGTTATAAACATTCTATACAAAGTAAAAAATAATTGATTATTTCCAAAGAGACATTCTACATATATGTTCAATTTAGTTCATATTTTCCCACTTTTTTTTATTTTATGCTGAGTTGTTTCTTTTGTGCATTGACCGATTACATTTAACGTGCAAATCCCTCAAAGTTTTTTCATGACAAGCCAATATTTTTTTCCAATATTTATTGACAACTGTTGTGTAGCTTCTATAGGTAATCAAGGCAACTGATAGCTATGCATTTAGGCAACTGGAGCCGAGTTATTCTAAACAGAAATGGTGCATGCAAGAAAAAAAAAATGTTGTCGCTGACAATTAGGACCAATAAAACTTTAACATATTGTTAAAACAAGCTGTTCTCCGTTTCCACTGAATGTGGAAAGCAGCAACGCTGTTCTTTTTTCTAATTCAATTCATTAACATGTCAAAAAAAAAAGAAAAAGAAAAAAAAGGCTTAAGACAGGAAAATATCCATCATCACATAGGATATTATGCAAAAACAAAAATACAAACATCTCTTATTGTACACTGAGACACTGTGCTAGTGTTGATACATTCTTCGGTTTTCAAATTTGTCAACTTGTAAAAATAAAACTACTTACCCATAAAATTACAAGATGGAAATATCTAAAGGTTCTTATTCATGATGAGCTGAACAGAAATGATCTAATTCAACAAGAAATATATTGGATCATCATGCAACAATATTAATAGTAAGTATTATAAATGGATTGAACATGCAATTTAAAGCCAAAGTGGAATGATGTTAACTGGCATGGACAAACACAAACAAGGCATTAAAGGTTATGATCCCTTTTTTGGAACAAAATCTGTTGTTGTCATGAGGTAAAAACAGTGAAATGGTATTAAAACAAAGTTCAATTGAGCCACTTTCGGAGAAGACACTGAATTAAAAACTTAAGCATGTTCTTTTCATTGTGTCGGGTTGTAAACGCACAACAACAGCGCTAATCCTACCTCTAACACACCGCTTACTGCACGGCAACAGTACAGGATTGCTTCAGCACACAGAGCCGCTACTGTATAAACTTACATGCAGCTAATGAATAAGTCAAAGAGGATGACAGCCAAACTCGCTAAATGACTTGGAGCGCTTACCTACAGGCCACAAAAAAAAGAAGAAACTTTTAGTTTTCCCACAACAATAAACATCAGGATCATATTTATATATATATATTTTAGCTGTTTGGAGCTGAGAGTTGTTATTACAAGGCAAGCTTAGTGTTGGAAAGAGAAAACCGCAGACAGAAAATTTTAAGAAGGGGCGACAGCAGACGCACGAGCGCAGACGAGGCGGTCATGTACTGTAGCCGACTCGTAAAGGTTTTCATGTAAACAATATTTATCGTTGCGCGCTGCACTGACAGTTCGCGAGTAGTACAAGAAGCTTTAACATCTGGTCGTCTTAACAGCAGAATTGCAAATTCAGATCAAAACGTCGCAAAACCACCTGCGGTGGAAATATATATATATATGGGTTATAAATGGCCTTTGAGACCAAAGACAACATATTACTCAGTGTGCAAATAAATATGTAAACCGTTACAGGAGCTAATAAATCTTGCCCGCTGAGCTACTAAAGTGCACCAAAGCTGTCAGGTGGGTTCCTACATATTTTTTTTCCATCCGTCTTTAAGACGTAAATTTTAGATTTTTCACCCCCACTTTTTTACAGCATTCTGCATGAATTTTTTTAACACAAAAACATGCAACTCAAGCAGCAAAACTAAAGATCTTATTTATAGTCACCACACTTTCTGAAACAAGTGGTTAAACTGGCTTCTGTGTGAGAGTTCTTTTTGTGGTATTTAACATAGACTGGAGGTTTACCTACACGTAGTAAAATTCTGTGTACATTTTAGTCTGTACACCAAAAATCTAACAGCTGAGTGCTAGAAAGTGGCGTAGTTGCAAACCCAAAGTTAAACAATGTACGGCAATCAATAAATTAATTAAATTAACGCAACTGAATAAAGAAATGCAAACATTTTCCATGCTCTGCTTCATTCTTCCCACATTTCACCCTGTAATCTTCCACGCTACAGGAACCCCGTTGTCAGGAAAAGCTCTGGACGTGACCCTCTGGAATGGTCCTAACGGCCGCTAGAATAACACAGACTCATTCCTCTTGTAGAGAGCGACATATAGCATAAACCTGTTCTGCAAAAGCCTTGAGGAAAAACATGCACTTTTTTTTTTGTTCGTTTGTTTTTCAGCTGTTTGGTTTTTCCGAGTGCTGAAAGAGAGCGCAAAGCTCCTCGCATGTTTGGGTTTCCACGGAGCTGAAATGGGACTCCATGTTCCATGCCAGGTCTGCTGAAAGGAAGTCGTCCATTACAGTCTGTGTTTCATTGCTGGTCAGGAAAAGGTGGCCCAGGCCCTCTAACTGACTGGTCACGGTCTGAGTCTCTGTGCTGTTCAGCATCCTTCCATGCTCGCCCTGACCCGTGTGCGACTGTGAGGTTGAGGAAGGGCCTGCCGCAAACGACGGCAGATCGGTCTGTGTTTCAGTGTCTGAGGACTCTGTGCTTATCGAAAAGCTTGAATGTCGCAGGATATTGCTCAGCTGCATGTTGCTTCCAGTATTCAGTAGGAAATTGAGGTCAGTCTGAGTCTGAGTGTCGAACAGCTCCAGGTCGCCGGCTTGGGATCGATTCTGTCCCTCGCTTTGGTCCAGTTCATCCATGAGGAGGAAATCTGTCTGAGTCTGAATGTCCAGGGATTCCAGGGGCGTGTCGCCACCCAGCGCGCCCAGGTCGCTCTCCTCGGTCTGTGTCTGAATGTGCACAGCATTGAGAAACTCCTCAAAGTCGAAGTCTATGCCATTGTGCTGCTCCTGAACAGAGCCGGGGCCGGACCCACAGCCAGCAGAGGCGTCTGTGATGACCTGGTGACAAGACAGAATCTTCTCCAGGTCATTTAAAAGGGTTATAGTCTGGGTCTGATTGTCTGCCATGTTAGATGCACTAAGATCATGTGTCCGCACTCCAAAATACATCCCGCCCTCGGACTTTGAGTCCTCATAAAGATTGCCTTCTGCCGCGTTAAGGGTCTCATTTGTGTGTGTGCAGGTTTGCGTGGAAACGCTAAGAGTGTCGTTCTCAAACAGATCTGAGCACATGGCGGCCTGATCCTGAGACTTCTCCTCCAGCTGCGGCATCGCGAAACATGTCTGCTTCTGCTTGGTTTTGTAAGGCAGTGCCGACGAGCATGGGGAAGTAATTTGGCTCAGGCACTGACTGTCCGTCTGAGCTCCGACGGAGGATGTGGATTTGGCTCTGGAAATGAATGTTTGAGTTTCAACACTCACTGGCAGGAGGACTTGGGCGCTCACACTGATGTCCGTTTGGGAGCAGGACGAAACCGAGGACTCGCTCACAGAACACAGCCCCGCTGCTTCCCCGGCCACTGGAGACGTTTTTGACAAATAAGAGCTGTCCGTCTGGATGTTGGTGGAGGTGCTTCTCCCGCGCGGTCCCACCATGCTGCTGACTGAGTTGTCTGTAGTCACTGGATCCAGGCTGACCTGAACACCTGTATTGATAGGACCTTGGCCAGAACGTGAAGAGGGCAGGTAGTCCTTGAAAGCAAAGGTTTTGACATCGAGCTGGGCCAAAACCGCTCTGGGTGTTTGTGGCAGGATCTGAAAGGTGCTTACAGAGCCTTGGTTATCTAGTGCAAGTACTACAGACCTAAGAGCGCCGGTGTCCGTGGATGGAAGCAGGACAGGTAGGTGTGCCAGGTGCATAACTGGAACACTGACTAAAGCCATCTTGGGTTTTGGGAGGAGCAACTTCAGGAGACCCTTGTGGGGGTTAGAGCTTTGGTTCATCGGATCTAGACTGTAGACGGAAGAATCAGTGGGGCAGGCGCCCTCGGTTACCTCTTTAGCATCTCTTAGCGTCTCTTGACAAGCTGAATCATGAACTTTCACTTTTGCAGAAACGCTCAGAAGTTTCTCCATCTTTCGCTTTTTCACAGGAGGAACTCTGTAAACCAAGGCAAACCAAAATTAAAAACCAATCAACCAATAATGTATGGGGAAAAAAATATAATAATGTTCCATTTGGTCTAGTTGTTAACATGCCTGTGTTCTGTAGGAATTTCATGACCAGTCCTGTAGACATGAGACAACAAAGCAGCTCTGCTAGCATAGGGGCAGCCACATGTGCACTGATACGTCTTCCCACAGTCTTCAGTGTGCCTCTTCAGGTCCCACTCTGTGCTATAGCCGTTGTTGCATTTGGAGCACTTGTGTTTTTTCTCCGCATGCATCTTCATGTAATGCTGCAATAAAACAAATGGAGTAAAAGAAGGATGAACAGCGATTATTACATGACCAACTAAACAATGTTCTGTTGGAGAATCATCCCTTCTGGATTTCACGAGGATACCCCCAACCAACCTGCTGGTGGAGGCAAAGCACAAGCGGCTTCGCCTACAAGGCAACATGCAGCAGCGGGCTGCAAAAAACTCTCAGGAATAGCTCAGAACAAATGCCAAACAGTCCTGTCACATAGCCTGACCTCCCAAACAGAATGACTGGCTGCAGTGTGCCTGATCGACGGAGACCCCACGCTGAGACCCACTGATAGAGATATTAGACAGGTAGATTAAGGGGACGGTTTTCAACAGGTCTTTCATATAATACAAATTACACTTGGTGACTAAAATATTTCATTATTTCTATAAGTGAAACAACTCAACAATTGATAGTAATACAAATGGTTTGACACTTCACTGATCTGAAAAATCCTGCCATTTAAAGGGACAAACACTAGAGGTGTTCCAATAGGATATTAGCAAATAAATTTATATCAGATTATATAGACATGCAAAACAACATCTCCGATATCGGGACTCCGACACAAGCAGTCTGTTCCAGCAACCTCTATCCACATACAGACTACTAAACTACTGTTCTCCATTTTCAGTAATATCTCTTAGTCAAACCCTTTCTAACATTTTACTCTACTAAAGTAAATAATGTATCGGGTCAATATACTGAAGACTGCAATACCCGTATCATATGGGAAATGAAAATGTTGTATCGGGACATCCCTAACAAAGACATCATGCTATCATTTCCTCTTCAGGTTCAGTGCTAAATGGCGGAATCTTTTACTTTAGTTTTTAGCGAGTCCTGCCATGTTTTGTACGAAGGGTTCATGCCGTCTTGTCTAAAAAGGTACAAACAAGCTAATAAATCAATGGATTTTTAGGGTGAGAGGTCTTACTTGCTTAACCAGGGAGAACTGTGAGAAAGGTCTGCTGGGGCCCCTGGGACAGCCCTCGATGGGGCAGCAGTAAAGTTTTTGCGAGCCCTTCAACTCCTTTCTGACTGTGGGGTTGACGATTCCATCCTGAAGAGTCGAGTCACAGCAGGAAGTCAAAAGAAAAACGAAAACAAAGTCATACGTTTAAAATGTTTGAAGAAATCATCAACTGAGACATTTGATACTGAAACACAGCAGCGCTTTAAGGAATTTAAAACTGTAAGATTAACAAGACGTTAAAGACGAAACAGATAAACAGATGAAATTAAGTAAAGATAACAGTCTCTGGTTGATTATTTATGGAATGTTTCTATACTTCTTGGTAGTAGATACTTTTCATACTGTTGGAAAACCTGATTCACTTTCCTTAAATGCTCCGTCATTGTAAGGAAAATTAATGTGTGTCTCTATATATATATATATATATATATATATATATATATATATATAAAATGCTCAACGACCTTGAGCAATATACAGATAAATAACAGAGTGAGCACTATTGGATAACTATTTAAGTATTTTTACTTTGGCTTGATCATCTTTTTTTAGCTGAGAACTTAAAGAGTTCAACTTGACAAACCATATCATTATATGTAATGATTGAAAGCCAAACATGAAGCATTTTCTGACCTCTGGAAAAGGCACTTCAAGAAACCTCAATCTTGAATTATAATTTTGATTACTAGGAAACCACAGTTGCAGTAAATGAATTGAATACAGGCAAATGTGACACCACTTCCACGACAAGTACTGTCATCTCTCAGCGGTCAAGGTCATCTCCATGCGAAGAAACGCTAGAGGGAGAAGACGAGCAACGGATGATGATTATAGGGCTCTCTGCTTCATCAGAGAGGAGAAGCAGAGCAAAATGCCCGGTTTAAAACCAGTTAGTGTCACTGCAGATGGTCTCAGCTCTGTCATCTTATGGGTAAGGGATGAAGCCTACTTAATGTTCAAACATTTGTCATCAGCATGTAGCTAGAACAGCGTGTCCACAACGTTTACAGTGATTGCAAATGTTTTTATATTTTTCTCTGAGAAACTGTAAAATACAATAATAGGTGTCAGGAATAACCTAAACCTACCTGATGCTATTTAGAGTTATGAAATAGAATCGAGCCAAACCAAAATAGTCCTGTCAGCTCTATTAAAAGCCTGTGTGCCCATGTGTTGAAAAAATGGAAGTCAGAAACATGAGAAATGAGCAATTGCCGAATAAGCTACAGTTGTGCAACAATTCATAAAGCTATAGGGGTTTTAAAGCATTCATAATGTAAATAAGTGCAGTTTCTCACATCACACCTCAATGTAGCAGCCCCAAGTCATGAATAAGTCAGAAAAAGTGCAACCTGCACCAGAGAACCAGCAGTATCTGAGAACTTTATCAGAGCTGGGCTATCACTATCACAGCAGTTTCATAAAACGGCCGATTAAACGGTCTGCAGGTTTGTACTCAAATAAAGTGTCATGGTCCGCTCCTTTGTTTGATCAGCAATTGGAAAGTAGACGAAGTAGCAGAAATAAAACGAAGCACAACGATTGCGATCAACTGGAACAAAACTATGGGTCAATAATGTTGATCTGAACTCGCTTACACCCTGGGATGCTCACAGGCACATTTAAATGCATGACTGGCAGCTTTTTTCTGTGGTAAATCCAGAGGGTTTAGTCGTTCTTTAAAAAACTTTTCCAGCCTGCCTACACTAGCTACTAAGAGCTAATTCAGAGTCTCACATTCACCCTTCTCAAACAAAGAGCTTAGTCTGTCGCTGGACAAAAGGGAGTCTTTGCCAAAAAATAACTTAATTCATTGAGGGGGGGGGGGTTAATGTCCGGTCCAGTAAGGAGAAAGAAATCAGTCTAAGCATAAACCTGTGACCACTTAAAGGTAGTTAGCTATCATGACATACATAAACCTTAAAAAGATTGCCAACTGTTCACATCAAACATCTTAGCCGCCGTGGATTTTAATATAACAGGCTAATCACGCACCTTTCTGTTCTTGTTGTTTAACAAGGGTCATTGCGTTGCCTGGCCAATAAACAGTTCAGCCCATAAGTACTCATACAATAAGCAGTTTAAAATTTCAAGTATTCTTGACATTTTGGTAAACTTTTGTTAAGAGTTTAACATTAAAGCTTTAGAGTCCTGGCCAGAATCCTACACAGACTCAGATAAGGGAGATTAAAATTAAGGTGATGGCAAAGAGTTCTTCCAACCTAAAAACCTGGGAGCGCATAACGTATGACATTCAAAATATTTGAACACCAAAGCAACTAAAGGGTACGTGTGATGATAACTGAGACGGGCAGAAATGATCTCTAACCTGTTATTTGTTATTAGAAAACATTTTCCTATTTTCTCCTTGTGGAAGATTTTTACATCTACATCTAATCCTTGTGATGAACATGATGCTTTACTGCCGATTGTATTAATGGCAGATCAATTTACTGATCTAGGAGACTTGATCTCAGCTGTCACTCTTAACAACATTGTTATGATAATTAAAAGTCATTTCAGTAGCTTCGTTTAGAGAAACACTGAATGATCAGCCAGAGACCAGAATTAGCTATTAGCAATTACTGAGAACTGGAAACTCAATATTGAGAAATGTCACTTTTTCCCTCTGGCACAAATAAGTGAAGCAATGAAGTCACTTACTTATTTAACCACTTAGAAGCAAACAGATGACAGCAGCATTATAACACTACCTTGGTAGCCTTTATGTTGGTTCTACAGTTACTTTCCTCTTACATTAAATGGTATTGGTGTATTTTCTTATCTCCTTATTCAGGCAAACGCAGAGGAAAGATGCCACTGAATAAACATCCCTGATTTAAATCTGATTTGATCTGCTGATTATCTCCTCACTACTCATTTGTTTAGCAGCTAAAGCGGAGTTGCATGACTTGCGTTTCTCCATCAGCTCTGCAGCGTAAATTCGCAGGTTTCCTCGCTCGCCTTTATTCGGTGCGACTTCACCAGATGCATGTTCAGCGCAGGTGAGTTGGGGAGGATCTTCCCGCATCCCTCCACGGTGCACAGGATGTTCGTCCGGACTTCCTTGGTCAACTCGATGATGGTGGGTGTTACTATCTCCCGGCACTGGGGTCCGGGCTCCTGGTAGCGGTTCACGCCGCCCGCCGTCGAGTTCCGCCCGCCGTTCGCCTTGGTAGCAGCGGCGGCCATTTTTGTGTGTTGACAGTCGGTTCTGTTCGGCCTCCTAGCAGCCGCCGCTGCGTTGGAATCACTTCCGTCAGTGGGGAGTGACACGCGTCTCCACCAATCAGCGCTTACGTTAGATCGAGCGGAGCGACGTCACGTCAACGATGACTTCCAAACTTACGTTTTGTAAGACCTTTATTTCCAAAACATTTTAAAATAGTTTTGTGTTTTTAAAGCCTAAACAAAGTCTCAATATTAAATAGTGGTTCAGTTCAACGAGGGCTAACAAACTCTGACAACTCTTAATATTCTGTTTAAAATTACTCTTCAGTACTTTAATCTTTTTTTTCTTCCCCCCCTTATAAATTGTCATTAAAATTCCCAATAAATACATATGCTTAACTAAAGTTGCTGTATTTGTTTTTCCCAGCAGTTTAGAACACAGTTCCTTCAGCCGCTGCTACTCTTGCTTTTACAACTGACTGAAATAAAAAGCAACTATGATCTGGAAAAATCAAACGCACTCCTATTTCTAATTAGCTTTTGACATCTCCCATTATAAGAAAACAACAAAACAGGCAATTATGCATCTCCATTTAGTCATATACTCATTTATCCCCTACACCATCTAACTTCATGTCCTCTTTCACCACATCCATAAACCTCATTTTTGGTTTTCCTCTTGGACTCCTGCCAGCTGGCTCCAACCTCTACATCCTTAAGCACCGTCCTTATTTAGATGATTGTATTTGTGCATTGCTTTATTTGTGGAAGGTCAATATACATTTGTTACATATAGGTACCAAGTCTAACAATATGATTTAGGTTGATACTAAAGCAATGCTGTTTAAAGGTACAGAAATAATTTTTAATAAGTTTTTAAGCCATATCTGCTTATTACTATTAAATAAAAATATCACATCTAAAATATTTCGTACGTAAAAGGTAAACTACCTGCAGCATTAAAATTAGAAAGTTAACATACAAACCCTACTAAGCATGATTGGACTCCAACCTTTTGATTTTAAGGTTATGAGCATGTTTTATTTCAGATAATGACAAAAAGATAGGTATAAAATACATGAAGAAATTGCATACAATTAAAAAAAACAAGCAACATAAAGTGGGTGAAAATATTGAAATACATCTCTGAGGAATTTAATTCCAAAAGTGCACAGCAACCATTTGGATAAAAAAGGAAGACATACAAAAAACAGTTTCACTGCAATACTATGGAGCATGTATTAAAATTATTTTATCCTGATTTCTGAACAATGAGATTTGCAACTAATTGTCCAGTTCCTAACCCTGAAGGGTTTTAGTAAAAAGAAAGCCAAAACCGTTTAAAAAAAAAATCACTATTATGACATAGGCTGCTTGTCTGAATTTAACGAAACCAAGAGTACGGTAGACCAGAGGCATTCGAGTTGGGGGCGAAGGGGCTTTCTCATTCCTGTGTCTGGTAGATTTGTGAGCAGGCAGCAGGAGCATTGTCTGTGACCACAAAATAGTTCCTTCCTTTTAGGGGAATAGATGATAGCAATGGTGTGACAGGGGTTGAGGCAATGCCTGCAGTTGAAGAAAAGAAGGGTGAAGAGTTAGACAGATACAAGAAAATTACAAAAATAAAAATAAAAATCACGTTCATCAGGAATAATAAATGGTTAATTCATGACTACATGGCTGGCGGTTTCTATAGTCAATTCGTGCCCTCTTGTGGACATTTAGAGAATTGCATGTACAGGAAACCATTCTGTTTAAAATAAAAATACTTGAAACCGAAAGTCAGTTTTTAAAAGTGCATCGTTCCCTGCAACGCTGTGACTAAAACCTTGTCCGTACCTGAGGATGCACAGTGTCTGAGTGACTCCAGAAGGTTGGTGCTTGAAAATTTGACCACGCATCGGAATGGCTCGTCTCGTTCTGTCAAGGTTTCATTTGCAGGATCTTTGAATTTTGTTTCCAGCTTTTAAAAAAAAAAAAGGAAAAGAGAAGCATTATTTGGATAAAAACAAGGATAAGCCACGTTAAACATCTTTGTTGAATAATAACTTCTGTTAATTTACTGAGTATTATACCTTATATACTGCAGACTGTAGTGAAGGTAACATCCCATCGCCAAAGGCTTCTCTTGCCACTCGATGTCTATTTGCTGATGCCTCAGCTTGCTCTTTTAAAATATGCATGTCTAAACACCCAAGTACACACAAGCCAAACTGAAATGTTAAAATAAACAAGTTACCGAACAAAAATAAATCACTTGAAGAAAATCAGACAACTCTACTTAACATACTCGAGGTGCCCTGATGCCTCTCTGCAAGAGGGCTTGGAAACTTGGTTGGAAACACCTGAGGGAAGAATAAAGTTCAGCCGGTTAAATCTCTCAAACATTTCTCAGCTTGTGAGAGGAGAAAAAAAAGAGACTTGTTCTGTCATTAAAAAGCAAAAACCAACAAAAAAAAAAAAAAAACATAACAGCAATAACATCAATCAAACCAGTGGAGTGCTTTGCAACCTAATCACAGAAGGCTGGCTTACATGTTGATACTGCTTCATCACCAGGTCTCTGAGGGAGGTCAGATTCCGTCCGCTCAGGTTAGCAACCTTAATTCCTTGATGTCTAGTGGACAAAGTCAAGGCCTGCAGCATAATATCCCTTTTAGAATATAGAAACTACTTTAAAAAAATACTTGTAAACCTTTTCTTTCCCATCTCCTCACCTGTAAAAGCAGAGGCTTATGCTTTGAAGACAAGGTGCTCACAAAAACATAAGGCGTCTGAAGATAATGAACCACATATGTTGCTTTCAGGTGGTTTGGTCGCGATAAGCCGTCTCCCCAGGCGATTCGGATCCAAACAGCTTCGTCTGTGTGCTTCCTAATTTTGATCGACACCTGTACACAAACTCAAAGCAGTCAGTTCTATGCTTTTCATTGATATGACATGAATTTGTTGATATTTCATGTAGTATTTGAAAAATTCGGCTTACATTTCTTTTGATCTCACTGAGATGGGATTTGAACTGCTCTTTAAACTGCATTAGCTCCACAGAGTTTGCATCCTCTTTGAACAAAACACAAACCGTTGAAGGTTAAATCTTAAAGAATGCGAAAATGATGTGAAAAATCAATTATTTCAACTGTAAAACTTCAATTTAATGGCGACACTGTAATTTCTGCACATCTTTAAATAAACAAGCTATTAGAAATCAATGTTATGTAGAAGATGACCAAACTATAGTTGATTTCTATTACACAATAAATAGAACGTCTCATTTTAAATGCAGAAATATATAAAAAATGATATATCAGGACGATCTTTATACTACTAAGATTTTTGCAGATAAATACTTGAAACATCACTTCAACTTACAACTATAAAAAGTTACAAGATATATTTTCCTGTTCTGACCTACCCTCTGGATCCACAAGCTGCAAGGTGTGCCACGTTCCCTGGTTTGGATTCTCAGTGACATCTAAGACAATTAAACTGGAGTTAATGCCGTCCGTCAATACATAAAACAAAGAGCAACGATTGCAGTTATCAAATTTGGTTCAGAACGCTGTGTTTTTCATCTAAATGATGTTGTCACGCCATGGCACAACAGGCTTGTAAACATGGCCTTTTTTTCAGTCAATTCCATTGTTATTGAACTTTGGGTTAGATTTATTATAAAATGTAACATTTGAGTGATAATACATGAGATTCGTAGTGTTTCTTCTTTTTGCTGGTGAGCTTCAGTCTGCTTTTGACTCTCTGTCAAACCTAATAATAGCAATCGTACAGACAGAAAACCTGCAGAAAGCTTCATTATAAAATGCAAAATAATAGCGTCGCCACAGTCACTATGGAGATAATCTACAGAACATTTTGCATTTAGTCTTTTTACCTCCCACTTTTGATGCACTAATGCTGCTTCAAGTGTTTAAATGGAACTTCCGAATCGTATGTTTAAACAATGCACTACTTTTTAAATAATAATGATGCACTATTGTGTGTTGGTCCATCAAATATAACGAGACAAAAATAACAGGTGGACTGAAAAAAAGCTTCTGATTTCCTCAAGTTGGATTTAGCAAGTTTTTATGAACCATCAAAGTGATAAATGACACAAAGATGGAGTTAAACATGCATTGTTTACTAAATGTTTCTGCCGTATAAAACGTGCAAGCTGTCCCAAAGTAAAAGCCAAGGTTTATAACCCGTACTTACATATCATCTCAAGTTCCGCTATATGTTTTACAGTCCGTTGATTTTCCTGTTATTTAACAGAAATAACATTTCAAAAGAAAAGTTAACGTTTATACTAGAAGAGCTGTCGCTAAATGGCAACACTGTCCAAAATACCTCACAAAGGCGGACTAGTTCTTGTGTCAGGGTCCACTTTGACAGCGAGAAATCCACGGATTCTCGCTGCTCCGCGGTCAGATGGCCCCACTTCTCCAGTGTGGCTTTGAGTGTCTGCGCGGGGATCCGTCGCACTAGCCGCTGCAGTAAACGCTTCGTGGAGTCATCCATGATTCCTTTAGGGAAAAAATACAAACGTATTTCGGGCACTATAACACTATTTTGTGCGTTTTAGCTAACTTTAGCAACAAACGAGCTACCGAGGCGTTCCAAACAAACCGCCTAGAACACGAATCACCCAATCGGATGCGAACATCACGCTTCTCAAGTTTGCATATGTGGCGCCCTCTAGCGGCTTGGAGGAAACGCTGCTTTCAAAAGTCCAGCTTCCGGTTACTGCGACGTCTGGTCGAGGGAAAGTGACCGAGGTTGAAAAATTAGATAAAAAATTAAAAACTGATGGCTTTCTTCAGCTGTCAATACAATGACAAAACAAATACAAAAAAAATAAATAAAATAAAAAGGGGAATACCTCACGGCAGGGAATATAGATGACGTTTTTAAAGCGATACACACGTTGACGCACAGTGGAACACAAAGTAATATTTAAAGAAATATTAAAAATATTTAAAAAATAGTTATGGTATGAATTAATTTAAGTTCAGTTCAGCCACTTTTTTAACAAGCTAAGCAATTTAGTTTTAGCTGTTAGCTTTTATGATTTTACGGTTAATTAGTGTAGCTAAACCATCTTGGGCATTGAAACGTAAAGTGTTACTACAGAGCCAAGAACGTGAAAAAGAACATTTAAAATGTCCCTTTTTATCCTGAATTTGGCTCTGGGAGGACAGAACAAAAACGAATAGTTTATTGATTTAGACAAGCACCTAAAATGTTGAGAAAGTACAAATCCGGTTACAAAGTACAGATAACTCTCTTGCTTTTCCTTTAAACCTTTGAACGACAAGTCCCGCCTTTTCTTGAGAACAAGCACTTGATTGGTCAAATCTAAAATAAAGTGGACCGTGATTGGTTGTTTACTCTGTTCCACCATTGTTGTCCCAGAAGTTATGAAAAGCGTCGATGTCCTACAGGCTCACCTCTTTGAAGGGGAGTTGATTTGTTTTTTTGCTCTAACGTTGACTAGGTAATGAAACTTTTCCAAGCATTGCTTCGAGATATTGATGTCCAAGACAGATTATCTTATTTCATGGTGGTAATCTGTTGTTTCGTTAGTGAAAGCATTAGTGATGCGTTAGCTGAGGCCTAGCTGTTAGCTAAAGTGCCTGTAGATTGTAGGTTTGGTGGAAGATTTATTAGATGACAAAGCTTTGTGTCTGGTAAGTTTTATTCAGCCGACACTGTTCAGTCTCCCGCAGTAGCTTTTAAAATATTTAGCATAGAAACACGTGTTTTCTATCGTTTTTTTGGTTTGATGCTTCTATACATTTAACTGTATGTTCCAAGATACAACACTGAATCCAGTAACTCTCTTACCTTTAACTAACTAAAACTGCATTGCTTGTCAAATGCACCTCAGCACCACACAGATTTTCTTTTTGTATCTGAAGGCCAATCATGGCACAGTATTTAGTGGTGATTGGGATACAATGTGCATATCAACTGAATTGATGAGGGAGTTGCGATACATACCTTTAAATGGTTTCCGGTTTGTTATGGTTATGTTATGATAAGGATTTAAGGTTTAGGATTATGCCAATATTGCCAGTCCTGCTTCTTCTTCATCAATGAGCTGGTCCTGCCGCTGAGGAGCGTCTTGCTTAATATGTGTGTGCTTATTTTGACTAGGATGACTCTGATGTCTTCATCTAAGACCCCATCTTACTCCCAATTGTTCACCAGTTTATTAGAGTGTTATATGCTCTTGTTCTGTGTTTCTGCAGGTAAGTTTCGACTGGGAGGTTGGTCGTCACAATGACAAATCAAGAAGGAGAGGGATGGGGAGGCATTAGTATCCTTTAGACGACTAGTACTAATACTATACCTAAAGTAATGCAGAAATAAGTGGGAAGATCCATCCATGATTCACCAGAGTATTTTCCTGGAATGTTTGGCGGGCATCTGCAGATGCATGTCCGAGCGTGTTCCTACTCTTAGTCCCACTGTTTGTTGTTTTCAGTGTGGCTGCAGTGGCTCCTTAACTCATAATGCACCCCGACCTTTCACCTCACCTGCACACAGGGGAGTGCAATGAACTCATAAGCCTCCTAAGACAGTGCCACAAAGAGGTAAGCCACTCCTCCGCTTGTTGTGCCTGTATGCGTTCCCTAACTAAACTATATAATCTCTTTTGGTGTCTTTATCAGCACAATGTCATGAAATTCTTCGGCACGTGTAACGACATGGACCGTGCTATGCGTCATTGCCTAAAGAAAGAGGTTAGCCATTTAATTTTTAGCTAGTTATGAACCACCATATATATAAAAAAAGTGACATCATTTATTTTGGTAATGATTTTCTTAATTTCCTTTCGTTTCATAGAGATTGGAAAAACGGGAACGCAGCAAGAAGCATGCAGAAGAAATGAAAAAGAGGATAAAGGAAGGACCCAGGGAGCAGTTTTAAAGAAAGCCAACGTTCCTACTGACTTTGAAAGTTTAATATATCCACAATATTTGGACACAACAGTGAACATGACACTGTACAAAGCTCCCATGACCGTCATTCTGTGAACGAAGGATATATTATGTTTGTTTGTAAATTTAAAGTGTAATTTTGTAGTCTAATTTACAGCTGACTTTATCCTCACCTCAAGCTAAACTGTTAGTATGCAATTGGTTTGGTTGGTGCAAAGCTTTTACCTCCGTAAATACAGAGTAAATATTGGGATCTGCTCTGGCTAAGAGATGCAGTGTTACCGAAACATTCAGTTTAATAAAGAAGTTAAAAACTTCTAACACAGTCTTTACTACTTTTTTTATATGAGCAGAGTGTGATGGTTTCAGTCAACACACCTCAGAAATCTCTGCGCCCACTGATAAAGATGTTAATTGTAATATTAAGTCAATGGGAAAAAAAATGTAATATATTTTGAAGTAGAAAACATCGTTATACTGTGTAATTCTATTTAAACAAATACCAGAGTTTAACTCCTTAAAGTGTTAAAAACTGCCTGAAAATGTAAATAGTTTAAATTTGTATGTTTTTAACAAACAAAACTTAATACATTAGGCTTTGATTTACCTCTATAAAGTTGGTGGGAACAAAAATCATGCACTGTTTTGGCCACGTCACTGACAATAAACTAAAATGTACGATTAAGGTTAAAATAGCCAGATTTTCTAAATCCTAGTGAATATTGAAGGTTCCTACATTTAGTTTAATAGTCGGAGATCAAACCGAACAACATTACACTAAACCTTTAAACTCCCCACTAAGAGTGGGATTTGCACTTGGCTTGTTTGGACTTCGCCCAGGAGAAACCCACCAGGTTGTCCTTCAGACCCACTGCAGGGTTAACAGGCAGCTTTACAGGATTTATAACAAGGATAGTGCAATTATCCTTGCTATGGCATCTTAACTTGAAGAAAGCCTTGTGGAGAATCCTTTGACTCCAAAGCTCCAGATCCCTGGAGTATTCAAATTTGATGGTGTGGTCCGTTGGATCCTGATTGGTCCAAAAGAGGACTTCAGGATGGCCCTCCTTCCTTGGAAAGATTGTACCTCCATGTGTACCTGTGGAACTGAACTCAGAAAAAGAGTATTCAGATTTGATGGTGTGGTCCGTTGTCAGAAAATAATGGGTTGCCTTGTCTCATGATGGGAGTGAGTTGTTGGCTTTAGATAGAAGGATCAAAACATTTTATAAATAAACTAAACATGATATAGAGAGGGATAATGTTCACACTGGTGCAACAGCTGCAGGCAATGCAATATTCTCCCTGGACTACATCAGGATTTAAAAAAAATAGATGTATTTTGGAAATCATTATCTATTATGAAATATGCTATCGAAGTGAATAAAGTTATCTGATTATTTTAAGGAAAACTGAGCTCTAAATCAGTTTAGATTTAAAACATAAAAATAGATTTTTATGTTTGTCTTATTAAAACAAACACAGTTTCCCACAACTTTTAGGCAGGACTTTTTTCATATTGTTTTTTCTAATGTCAGAAACGATGGGTATATGGTCAGTCATTCTGGGAAAATGCTGTGGTCACATATACTCTAAAACTATAAAAGAACCAAACAATGTTGGTATCATGTAATACCCAAAATGCATCATTTTGATATTGTATTAATATAAGGCATGGACTAATTGTGCTCGAAAAGCCTTTATAGTTTCACGAAATCACCCCCAGACCTATTTTTTAACAGGATACTGAAAGGGCAAAACAACCTAAAAGCAAGGTTAGGCATTTTAGGCACTTAATTTGGAAACCTCGACATCACCCAAAAAGGGGATCCTGATTGGTCCAAAAGAGGACTTCAGGATGGCCCTCCTTCCTTGGAAAGATTGTACCTCCATGTGTACCTGTGGAACTGAACTCAGAAAATGACACACAAATTTGTGTGAGGTTGTACATCACACTATACTAAAGAATACGAGAGCCAAAAGGAACCTCCAAACTTAAAAAACAGCAGAAGATGGCAGTAAAGCACCAATAACAATGCAGAAAACTACAGAATATGAAGAAGTCTGCAAAGTCTGCTCTAACACAGCCTAGGAAAAAAAAAAAAAGAATGAATCTCACTCAAAAAATAACAAAACTCTGACATTTGTTGAGAATATTGTCATTTATGATCAACAATGGGGCTGAAATAACTGACTCTCATAAAGTATGAAGCATTTTAAACAAAACAATGTAGATTTATAGTCTTATTAAAACATTTATTTAAAAGGAAATATACATTAACAAAACAAAGAAAATAAAGAAATAAATACAGATAAACCACCCCATTTTAGAGAATCAGTGTGCTGGGAAAACACCAGAATGTAGTGATTTATGAGTCAAATTTAGGAGTTAAAACAAAATATGGGGAAATGAAAAACAAACAAAAAAAGAAATATCTTTTATTATTCTCTTCATCAAATAATCATCACAAATAAAATCGTAAAATGTTTAAAACCATAATAAATATATATATATTTTTTAATCAAACGGGTGCCACCCACAAGTCAGACAAACACTAACATGCCTCAGATCATTCACTACAAAATAATTAGATAACGCAGAAGGTTTTTAAAATCATTTTTACTCTGAGGATAATTTCTGGGGGATATAAATTAGATTAAGACTGATGAAAAGTGTCGCAGTGCTACTAAAAAGCAAAGGAAAGCCAAATGAAGCTTCACCACCGTAATCGTTATCTAAAATAAATACAAAAATAACAATGCTACAAAAAAAAAAGCATACCCTGAAGTACAATACGATATATTACATGCAAATATCTCTTCACTGTAAAAGTATTGACATCTCTTACTAAACAGCTTACACAGACCAACATATATACTTTGGTTAAACAAAAATAGATCCCTTAATATAATACACTATGCAAAATATCATATTCAATAAAATCCTTGATTTTTACACACAGATAAGGACTGGGCTAGCTGTAACACAGATGTTCCATTTTGAATCTTTATTGGCCTATTTTTTTTTTTTTCCTCTCTATTTTTCACCTTAAAGATTTAAAAATATCCTCCCATCTTCAAAATAACTCGCATAGTCACTTATTAAATATCTTAGCTGACAACTCCAACCGCACATAAACTTTACGGCTATACATTGGACAGATTATGCCCGACCTTAGTGATGTTTATGACTGTTTTCAAATTCAGAACCTTTTTGGTAGATTTATTTTAAACAATTATAGTAAAACAATCGCATATGCCTCCATGTTTGTATAAACTGAAGATGAACTCTATCCTTTGACGTGTCTGGGTAAAAAAACCTTACAACTGTTGCCAAAAAGATTTCTTTACACCGGTGACCCCAGAATGAGTTACAGTACATTAAAAGAAATCCTTTCATATTACAAGATGTTTTTTTCCTGATTGAAAGCAATATTTGAGAAAATCTCTGGAGGGCGCTAAGGATTAGGATGACGGGAAGGCCGTCAGACCTGAAAGACCTTCAGTTCATAATAAATAAAAAAATAATAATTAAAATATTGTGTGAAAAAAAATCAAATATGGGCAGGGCCATTTTTCTTTAGTAGAATTTTTTTAAACCCTCGTGTTAATTTGCACACTTCCATTTCTCTATTTGATCAAAATAATTTCATCTATAAATCTCTTGCAAGGAGGAATAAATATTTTTACACACAGAGACATTTAAGTTATCATTTATTGTTTGTTTTTTTAATTACATTGTGGCACTTCATGACCCCTACTATTGAACAACCCTTCGGATTGATTTACTAGCAGCGGTAGAGGGTTTTCAGATTTCGGTTCTTATATGGGATTAAACGTAAAAGTGCAAGTAAAGAATCAAACAGAGACACGCTCAACCAGACTTTGGTTCCCCCTTCAACTGGGGGCATAATAGAATATAAGAAAAAACTGAAAAATTTATAAAACAACTATTTCAAAGATCTGAAATACATATTTGTATGTTTATAATACTCATGTTTCCTTTGTCATCTGCACTGATGAAAGTCCCTCTACTTTGGAGTATTGTACAACTGGCCTCCACTGCTTCAGCTACATTTAGAACATTGGCGTTTTTACACAGCGAGTCCGATAAAAGCCCTGACACAAAAAACAAAACAAAAAAAAAAACAAGATTTATTTTGTTTTTGGAGACACAAGAAGACAAAAGTCCAGTAAACTCTTCTCTGATCAAAGACCTTCAGTTTTGTTGAAAATCACAGCATTCGTTTCGGGTGTCCCTCCCCAGGCAGCCTCAGACACCCTTATAGATTCCTCCTCCCATCCACAGATGGTTACTTTTCACTGGTCTTACTGTGCACGTAACTAAAGAGCGCCTCCAGTCCTTTTGTTGAACACCACAGGTGCTTTAGCATCTGACACTCTTTCTCATTCACTTCTTCTAGCACAGAGATAAGGATGCTTCTCACCAGGCATTTAGATTCTTCTAAAACCTTTTGGGAAAAAACGGAATGGCAGAGAAATGCTTATTAGGGTTTTGCATCACAAACGGGTAAGTCTTACAGATTTTATAGAGAAAGACTTACTACTGCATTGCATGATGCCATTTCCTTGACACGCAGCATCACCTCTTGGTTGAATGTGGTTGGCCAGAAAACCTGTGATACCAGACCTCTGCTGCATGCCTCTTGTGCTGTAAGTTTCCTTCCACAGAACAGCATCTCATTTGCCTGGAGTTCAGTGCATAATGTAATCATTAAATTAGATTTGAATCAAAATCAGATATTTATTTTGTTGATTATTTAGACAAAAAGGGTAATAAATTAAAATCAAGACCCACCAAGGCTATTCCCAAAATCTGGGGGAAGTTGTAAGAGGAGCATCCAGAGGGGGTGAGGTGAAGGGCTGCACATGGGGTTTGGAACCACGCTCTCTCGCTGGCCCACACAACATCACACAGAGGCAAGATGGATGCCCCCAAACCCAAAGCAGGCCCGTTTATGGCAACCACAATAGGTTTCTTGAAGTGGATAAACGCCAACACAAAGTCCCTAAAGAGGTATCAGAGAGATGCGTGCCAGTTCAGTCCAGAATTAGAGCCAAACTGTATTTGTCTCAGACCATGCATAGAAACATTAAAAAATACATATGAACCATTCAAAAAGATTTTTTTGTTTTTTTTACCGTACAGCTTCTGCAATTCGACTGCTTTCTTTTCTGCGGTCAGTGGACAAACGACCAATGAGGTAGGAGGGCTCCAGGCCACTGCAGAACACCGTCCCCACAGAGCTGAGGAGGACCAGCTTACTGTCGTCCACAGCAGCGTTCCCCAAAGCTCGACAAACTTCCTTCATAATCTGTAAAGAAAGATGGGAAACGTGTATTTTTTTTCCTGAGCACAAATTGCACGAGTACACATTGTTAAAGTGCAACCAGACAAGTAAGATATGTTTACATCAGTCGAGAGGCTTCCCAAGCAGTTACCAAACAGATCCCAACAGCATTTGTCTCATTTGAAAAACAACAACAAATATTTTAAAGGGTAGATATATTTGGTGTGATCAAGAAACTATGTAATTCTTTGTCAGTCATGAATAGTTACTTGAAATCAGCCGTCTTTAACAAGTTGTAAAGACCTAAAGCACAACAAATACAAATGTGCAGATATCAGAATAAGTTTGGCCCCTTTAAATAACAAAAAAAAAAAAAAGTACCTAAGTAGGTAAAAACTCTTCATATAAACAGAACTTTTTTAAAATTTTATGTCACCCAATAGCCATAAACTCAATGGTAATTTATTTGCATTTTGTGTGACAGGCCTAAACAATGTAGTAGATCAGCTGAAAGACAAATTCCTTTTTTTTTTTTTTTTTTTTCATGGTTGACATTTTTTACAGAAATTACCTTATAAGCACACTGAGTCCACCAGACTTTAAATTAATATCAGCATGCACACATGGCCTTTGTTGGAGAACATTGTTGCTCTTGCAGAACCACGATTAAAGAAAAAACACAGCAGGTCTTTAAAACAAGTCGTCATGTTAGCAGGTCAAGGTTTTAAAACAATATTCCAGGATTTTGACATATAATGCAGCACTGTTCATCCCATCATCCAATAATGGAAATAGTATGTCATAACTGCAAACCTACTAAGAGATGACACCTACTGCAGTGGCAAAAGACATGTAGGGTCCCAAATAAGGATGTAAGGGGATGCCCTGCTCAGATAACACATTTGCTCCCCCCGGGGGACAAAAATTTCAAACTAAAGTTAACTATACTTCTGACAGTATGATGGTGTGTACAACAAAGCCTTAATCCAATTGAAAATCTGTGGTAACTTGAAAACTGACGTTCATCTATAATCCCTATTCAGGGACTGATTTTAAGTTTTTGCCACAAGGAGGAAGGGGAAATTAAATCCCAGGATGTGCAAAGCTCGTAAAGACGTACGGCAAAATATTCAAAACTTTTACTGAAGGAAATGCGGGGACTGAATACATATGTACACAGCACTGTTTTTACACATTAAAACAACTAAAAAATGTTTTTTTTATTTCACAGTTTCCACTAGAATCTTTTAGTATATCTTTCATTTACAGTTAAGCCACATTTCAATCGATCTTAGTTGAGCAGTTGACTGAATATTTGTCTCTAAAAAAAAGTTTTAGAGTGGAAGAGACTTTGCTTTTAGCACTGGATATTCACCCACGGCAGTGTGAGTAAAATATTAACATGCCAAGTTGCACAGCTCCTCATTTCTTTGATAGCCTCGCTGCTAACAGCTGGGAACTTCACGATATTCATCCATCCATCCATTATCTAACCCGCTTATCCTTGCGGGGTCGCGGGGGTTCGCTGGTGCCTATCTCAAGCTTACAATGGGCGAGAGGCAGGGTTACACCCTGGACAGGTCGCTTGACAATATCATCTCAACATAAAACAAAACATTCACCTCGTTTGAGAAACAAAGAAGAAAAAAAATCTAAATCAGGTCCGGCCCTCACTTTTGCTGTTTAAACACTTTAAAAGGAGAGCCATAAATCATTTAGAATAAGACCAGAAGTATTTGTACTAACTGGCATGTGTTGTTTCCTTGTGTCATGTAATGAAGACCAGAGTGGAGCGACACTGGCTCCCTAGAAGCAGCCGTCCCCGTCCACATCACTGTCTACAGTCAATCGACACTCTGATAATGCGTTTTAATCAGATTATCACCCTTGACCTATATTAACCATCCAACCTCAAAGTGAACTTAATTCTCCATGTCTCATCAAGCGTATAAGCTTTCCTCTCCAATTCATCGCGACTTCGGTCCGAGTTTATATTTTACCCGTGTTGCAGGGATAAAGGCCTAATTACAGACATTGTAAATACCCGTCTCTTTTGATAAACACTATTAAGAGTCTGATAGATGTAGACGATGGCTCGTATAACAATTCAGGGTAGAGAAGAGACTTTATGTTTAAGCTATAACACACGTTTCCACAAAATGAATCTGATCCCACGCGATGTCTGCTGGAGTGATAGAGAAACAGCTGCTTCTCAGCGTTTTATAACAAATGATGGCGTTTTAGCGAGACAAATTAAGACCCTGCTCACAAACGAGAAGCGCACACGAACAGATGCTAGATCAGCTCTGTGTGAAAGACGGAAGAGGGCTGTCGAAGTGACATTCAAGTGCAGCCTGGAGGCATCTTGAGGCTGTTTGAAAACAAACAAATAGGGCACCAAGACAGAAACGTTGAACAACACACTCCTAGAAGTGAAAAGGAATGTATTTACCCCAAACAATCACCTAGTTTATGCTGCTTTAGACTTTATATTTGATCACATTTTTTAAACCAAGTAATTTAATTTAGCTCTTTAACTGTTAAAAATACCTGCTAAATGAAGGCTGTTTATCACTCTGACTTGTGTTTGGGAGAGACAGAAAAAAAAAAAGAGGAAAATCTGCTACACATACAAGAACAAGTAACCGAAATCCCCAGCAAATCTCAATTAGGTTTGAGAAACTTCCTTGGTGAGCATTTAACGCTGCAATAGGGAATAAGGGAGGCAGTCAATTTGCCAGCAACCACTGCCAAAGTAGCTAGAGAGCTTTTCTGATCTCTGTTTGAAGCGTTTAGTTCCAGTTGAGCCTTCTGGGCTTTCAAAAATATTTTCTTCATCTAAGCCTTCAACTTGTATGTTGGATCCAATCCCGACAAATTGTTTAAAGAAGTATTTCCTATTATTATTACCCCCATTTTGGAAATGATTAATTTCTCATTAGTGAATGGTTATGTACCAGAGGCTCTTAAGGTAGCTGTAATAAAACCCCTACTTAAGAAACCTTCTCTTGATCAAGAAGACTTAATAAATTATAGACCCATATCTAATCTTCCTTTTTTATCTAAAATCCTTGAAAAAAATGTTGCTAATCAACTGAGAGAGCATTTGAGGAATAATGACCTATTTGAAGAATTTCAGTCAGGTTTCAGAGCTCATCATAGCACTGAGAGAGATCTCCTCAAAGTTACAAATGATATTCTCATGGCCTCAGACAATGGGCTTGTGTCTATTCTAGTTCTGTTAGATCTCAGTGCTGCTTTTGACACAGTCAATCACAATGTCCTCATTGAAAGGCTCAAACACACTGTGGGGATCAAGGGAAAAGCACTATGCTGGTTTAAATCGTATTTGTCTGATAGATCCCAGTTTGTTCATCTAAATAACAAACCTTCTCCGCATTGTAAGGTTACTTGTGGAGTTACACAGGGTTCTGTACTTGGACCAATTCTACTTACTATATACAAGCTCCCTATTGGTAAAATCATCAGACAGCATGGTGTTAATTTCCACTGTTATGCTGATGATACACAACTTTATTCATCTATAAATCCTGATGAATCCAGTCAGTTTGTAGATTACAGGCATGTCAAGATGACATAAAAATTTGGATGACTTTAAACTTTCTGCTCTTGAACTCTGAAAAGACAGAAGTTGTTATCTTTGGACCAGAACCTCTAAAAAAGAAATTGCTTAGTCAGCCACTTGACCTGGCTAGAATCAGGTTGGCATCTGGAGACAATGTAAAGAACCTTGGTGTTATTTTTGATCAGGAAATGTCTTTCAAGTCTCATATAAAACAGGTCTGTAAGATTTCCTTCTTTCATCTTAGGAATATAGCAAAAATTAGACATATTCTCTCAAGGGCAGATGCTGAAAAGCTAGTCCATGCATTTGTTACTTCAAGGCTGGACTATTGTAACTCTTTATTAGCAGGAAGTTCACAAAATGCAATTAAAAGTCTACAGTTGGTTCAAAATGCTGCAGCAAGATTACTGATGAAACTTAAGAAGAGAGATGATATCTCCCCTATTTTAGCTTCCCTTCAATGGCTCCCTGTCAAACTTAGAATAGATTTTAAGATTCTTCTTTTGACATTTAAAGCCCTCACTAATAAAGCTCCATCGTATATCAGAGATCTGATTACTCCTTATGTCCCTAACAGAGCACTTCGCTCTCAGACTGCAGGTTTACTGGTGGTTCCTAGAATCCCTGAAAGCACAATGGGAGGCAGATCTTTCAGTTATCAGGCTCCTTTCCTGTGGAACCAGCTTCCATCTTTAGTCCGTAAGGGAGACACCCTGTCTAGTTTCAAATCTAGGCTTAAAACCTTCCTGTTTGATAAAGTTTAGTTAGGAAGAGGTAGAGAAGACAGCCTCATCCGGTTGGGGAGGAACTCAGTCTTGACAGACGGTTCTCCTTTGCTCTACCTTCTTCATGTCTCAATCTATAGGGTTAAGTTATTTAAGTTTTTCTATAGTTATGCTGCTATAGGCTTAGACTGCTGGAGGACAATCTGACCACTTCTCTCTGTTCTACTTTCTTCCTTTGTCCAATCTACTTAGTTACCGTTATTTCAACCTTGTTAACCTTTTGTTTTCTCTTAGTGTTCTTCTCTCCATAGTAACCACACCTGGGCTGGCGTTCTGTTACCTGAGACAGCTTCTTGGATGAGAACATGGGCTGAGATGCTTCCAGTGACGCTATGCAACTGCTGCTATAAACTCTATTATTTCAGTATCCTGTGCTTCTAATTTAGCTTTCTGTCAAACCCCCAGTCGGTCGTGGCAGATGGCTGCTTGTACTGAGCCTGGTTCTGCTGGAGGTTTCTTCCTGTTAAAGGGGAGTTTTTCCTCTCCACTGTCGCTACATGCATGCTCAGTATGAGGGATTGCTGTAAAGTCAACGACAACACAAGCCATTGTTTTGGTCTGCTGATTCCAGAGGAGTGACTGCTGCAAGTCAATGACTCGATACAATCTGCTGGGGTTCCTTAGATTGGAAACTTTTTTAAATTGATTTGTTATGATGTATCTTTGATTTTAATTGATTTTCTGTGAAGTGCCTTGAGACGACACCTGTTGTATATTGGCGCTATATAAATAAACTGATTCTTGATTCTTTTCAAAGTGAATAGATGAAACATATCAAAGCCTGGAAATACTTTCACAGACTGAAGGACTTTCATAAGTCAGGTTCTATTGAATAAGAACAGCTAATGTGGCCTTTAAAACATGTGGTGTAGAAAATATCTGTGAAAATTAGATCTAACACTGGCCATCTAAAAACAAGCAAATGTCACTTTACCAACAAAAAAAGAAAACAAGAAAAGCAAAAAAAAAAAATTAACTGTCCCAAAACCAGCAGGCTGCACTGTGAAACTGATTCAGATGCATAGACTGCTTGCCAGTTCTTTCTCTGAACTGCTCTGTGACAGTTACAACCTTCTAGCGGAGTCTTACAACAAACAGCACATTCAAGAATTTATCAAAACTTTCAAAATCTGTTTTTAAATCATTTCTCACATACATGATGTTTCTGTCTGTACAGTGCATGCAGGAAAATAGCAGGGCACAGAAGAAATCAATATCAATTATTTGAGATGCTGCTTTCACATTCAGAACTTAATATAAAGATGTGCATCAGTTCAGCTGTGATACAAGCTTATGTCTTACTGCCATACAATAAAACAGAGAAACATAGGAACCAGAGCAACATGGTCTCACTGAAAAGTGCAGTGTGAAAAGTAATAAGTTCCCCCGAGTCAATATATTGTGGAACCACCTTTGCTGTGATTACATCTGCTAGTCTTTTAGAGTCTGTTTCTACCAGCTTCGCTGTGCTAACTGGAATTTTTGCACACCCGTCTGTGCGAAACAGCTCAGGCAAAGTCGAATAGATGGACTGTTTGTGAACAGTAGATTCCAGATCTTTCCACAGATTCTCGATTGGGGTTACGTCAGGACTTTGACTAGGCCATTCTTACAAATAAATATGTCTGGTGTTAAACCGTTCCATTTTAGCTTTGCTGGGAGGACGGACCTATGCTTGGGAAATACTCAGCCTGCTTTGAACTTCTTCACAACTTCCTCACCTGTCAGTGTGATGCTTGGACTTCTTGATGCTTTTTTCCCCACTTAACATTTTCCTAACAAACCTCTGAGGCTGTCATAGAACAGCTGTATTGGTAATGTTATTAAATTACACCCAGGTAGACTCTGTTTAGTCATTAGCAATCATCAGGCCACTTCTAAAGGAACTTGGTTGCAGCCAGAAAAAGAAGCCAACACATGTATAATTTTAGTCCCATTTCACAATCGTATAGCAATTATAGTTGGGTTTCAAGGGAGGCTACTCCAACTCCAGCAAGCAAAATAAAGCAACTTCTCCACGGGTGTGGCTTTAACATTTCCTTCCTTAGTCCTGGTTCCTCCTTGTTGTTCCTAACAACTTTAGGGGTAGTACAAGCAACGCCAAGGTAAGCATTGCACGCAAAAATATTTCTGTAGTAGACTGTATTTGTGGAATGGCCCTTGTATTTATTTTACTTGACAAGTGAAGACAAACCCGCTGCAAAGCTTCATGAATGATGCTCTATATACTTCATCTGTCAAAGCGTGCAGTAACTGAAGCCTATTTCGAGGTGCATGTATCGTGATTACGAGTGCCTTCAAAACCTTGTTTTGTTGCAGCAAAATGACATTGAAATGGAAAACAAGGGAAACGATCCCAATGGAGACACATCAGACTTCATTAGATCCAAACTATACAGGAACACACTAAAGTGCGACTTTACAGTGGAGAAGAGACTTTAGATATCTGCAAGCAGCAAATAGCAGTGAAGCCACCTTAATGCTGTGTTCAGACCAATTACAATTTGGGCATCTCAGGTGTCTGGTTTACATGCGCTGTCTATGGTGGATGTGTGTTTTGCAGTACGTTTCATGGGTCCTGGCTTCATGTTTTTAGGCTTTTTGAGCTTCAAGGGCGTCAGTCACCTTGAGCATGGCAGAAGCTGGAGTTGAACAATCTAAATGTTTGTCACAGGACCCGGAGCAACAACCAATCTGAGAGACCTAATGACACATTTTCCAACAGGGAGGAAGACCGAGAGCCTGGAAGTGTTAATAGAGGATAAACTTGTTGAAGCCGTTAGCTCCAATCCGGGTATCAGGATAAGACTGAAATAGCACTGAAATGGACTGTTGTCAGCAGACAGCTCCTGGACTAGGAGGTGAACCTCAACAAACTCAGAACAAAACAGTATATCTAGCAAGCAGATTTATGCTGCATTTGGTCTTAATGCAGCATAAACCTGTATGGGAAATATGATGAGTTCAAATGCATTTGCATGAAAACATGATCTTCATGGCATTATAAAAATATAGGAACGTATACGACAGTAGAGATTTTTCTCACTAAAGCTGTGCTTGGAAAATAATGTACCAAGATAATTTTCAAGATTTCCTTAGGTGCAGCCTTTCAGCAAGAACATTCATAGCCCGTATTGCCTTTACAGCTGCAAAGACCGAAATGCACCAAAGGAAAAGCCCACATCTTAAAGGCTTACTGTCACACAGAAGCTCAAGTGTGCCGAACCTGTGGTCAGCTCGGTGAAAAAATGGACTAAAGAAAGGCTCCAGGACCGCATGGTTTTAACAGACTGGTGTGTTTTTGATGATGCCACAAGCAGCCTGGATGAATACACGGACACTGTGACATCTTACAACAGTTTTTGTGAAGACATCTGTGTTCCCACCAGGACTCACATTAAATACAACAATGACAAGCCCTGGTTTAATGCCAAATTGAAACAGCAGCGCCGGTCTGAGGAGGTAGCATATAGAAGTGGGGATCGGGCGCTGTACAACCAGGCAAGGAACACCCTAACTAAAGAGATCAAAGCTGCAAAGAAGAACTACTCCAACAAGCTAAGCAGCATGATGTCCAGTAACGAGCCATCAACTGCCTGGAGGTGTCTCCAGAACATCACCAGCTACAAAAGGCCACCTACACAGACAATGGGAGATCGTCAACTGTCCGATGACCTTAACAGATTCTACTGCAGGTTTGAACAGCCCAGCCACGAGAACCCATCCAACACCACTTCACACCCATCTGACAATCAGCCACCCATCCAGCCTGCCCTGAAGATCTACGAGGAAGACGTGCTGAGACTTTTCAAAAAAACAGAAAGTCAAGAAAGCCCCAGGTCCTGATGGAATCTCTCCCTCCTGCCTGAGAACCTGTGCAGACCAGCTTGCACCTGTCTTTACTAAGATCTTCAACAGATCACTGGAGCTGTGTGTTGTTTCATGCTGTTTTAAAAGCTCCACAATAATACCCATTCCTACAAAGACAACTACCACAGGGCTTAATGACTACAGACCTGTTGCCCTGACCTCTGTGGTCATGAAGTCCTTTGAAAGACTGGTTCTCAACCACATTAAGGAAATCACGGACCCCCTGCTAGACCTCCTGCAATTTGCCTATCGGGCCAACCGTTCGGTGGACGATGCAGTGAACATTGGTCTCCACTTCATCCACCTTGAACACCCAGGAACTTATGCAAGAATTCTGTTCCTGGATTTCAGCTCAGCCTTCAACACAATTATTCCAAGACAATTACACAGCAAACTGACTGAACTCAGCGTACCAGCCTCCACCTGCCAGTGGATAACTGACTTTCTTACTGGCAGAAAACAGCAGGTGAGACTGGGAAAGTGTACTTCAGTGAGCCGAACCATCAGCACGGGTGCTCCACAGGGTTGTGTACTCTCCCCACTGCTCTTCTCGCTATGCACAAATGACTGTACCTCCATGGACTCCTCTGTTAAAATCCTGAAGTTTGCAGATGACACAACAGTCATTGGTCTCATCAATGACAGTGATGAGTCTGCTTACAGACGGGTGGTTGATCAGGTTGTCCTCTGGAGCAGTCAGAACAATCTGGAGCTGAACACAGCAAAAACAGTGGAGATGACCGTGGACTTCAGGAGG